>BJCN01323836.1:0-10014 GCA_018326445.1 Flaveria brownii
TATATAAACCACAATACGATCAAAGAGGACTTCATGTATCATATTAATTGTCCCAAAAAGTTATAAAAAGAGCACTCAAACCAACTTATGCCGCACACTATAAACTTGTCATCATAATTTTAAATAAACCCTACTATATTCTTGTCACCTCTTAACAAGTCTCATTCCACCTTCAAATGAACCCAAAAACAACAACATTACACCAGTAATAAAATCTCCACACCCACCTAAAGTTGCATCCACAAAACAAAAGGTGCAACACAACATGAATGTTAATCAAGAACCCAATAAGCAGACTTACACCATAAGTCCATAGTGGAGATAAGAGTCGTCATCCCAAATCAGAACCTAGCACCCAAATACACAACACAAAAGTAAATTAGCGTGCACTCCAAAAACAGATCATCATGAATAGATAATGAATTAGCAACATCATATAACAACAAATGGTTATGAACAACATAGCAAACAAAACAGAATTCAACACACAATCAACATCCAGAATAACAATGTCAGAAGAGTATACATTTGAAAATAAAAGGTCAAAGTAGTAGCAGCCAAAAGACCCATTAGCAACATCTACCCATGTAGATCATACCAACTAATTTCTTTCCGTTTCAACAATTGGGTAATCATGAACAAGTAACAAAACTCTTGGATTCTCTGCCATCGTAATGGAGCTTGCAAGTCAAATTGTTGAAGCTGGAAAGAAATTTTGCAGACTATAAACTCATAGATGTAATCAACAAACTAAAGTCATTTGATTTGGACATGAAAAGGAGAGGAATACAATCAATTCATGGTGCCAGCTACAGTTTATCCATAAAATGATGCATTCATTTCATACGTTGCAAACTCTTCAATATATGGTGCACCTTATGGTGGATCTTTTGGATATGGTATGTCAAACAAGTCTGGTAATGGATCATCAAGTGTTAGTTCAAGCTCAACTGCATCAGTCAGTACTCAAGTTCTATCTGAAAATATGGCACTGTTTAGAATGTTTGTACACAGTTATGAAGCTTTGGTTGTAGGGGAGTTAAAAGGTGAGTGCAAAATCCTTGTATAATTCTTTGTGCGAGTTTTATGATTGTAATAAAGTCTTAAAGAAGGACAAGAGAGCCCAAGTTGAAAAGGAGTTTAATTCATTTATGGGACACAAAGATGAAAGCCTTACTGACCTGGCGACAGGACAGGAGGGCTGCTTGGCCGACGGGCTGTGCGGGGAAGGGAGGGCTGCTAGGGCAGCAGTGGCTGACGGAGGAAGCTGCGAATATGAGGGGGAAGGATGAGGGTTGAAGAGGGTAGAAGTGAATGGGTAGGGTAGAAGTGAATGAGAATATGGTAGAAGTGAATGAGAATAGGGTAGAAGTGAATGGGTCATGTCTTCTTCACGCAAACCTCAAGAAGATCTTTTTTAATGAAAAGTCTTCCAAAAAACAAACAGTATGCAGACCTCAATGTCTATGTGTGGTTTGCGTGGCGCAGACAGAAGAGCGAATACTTTTTTAAATAATATAACACACAACTCACTCATGTAAAATTAAAAACCAATTGTCTCAAAATCATACTGACCTAAAATATATAAATATATCAATAAATTTTTTTTAGTGTTTTTAAACTGAATCTTATTTGGCTATAAAAATATGTATAGTTCAAAATAATATGATTACATAACTAAGTTGATTATATAAAAAAATTTATTCAAAACAAAATGAATTGTTACTATTAATCTACTTTATTAGAATAAAAACTTTAACTACAAACAATATATTAGGTTAGGTAGGAAATTTTTTTAAGGAGTAATATTAGAGTGACATATGACATCTTGGTTACTATTTATTACATTCTAGCTTTAGTAAACCCTGATGATCTAGAATAGGTTGGACTCACCATTGTTAGTGTTTATTTTGTTTAATATTGTAATAGGTTTAATGTTAGTTTACTTAGTTTGTACTTTGTTTTTTGTATGTTTTGTGGTCCAACAAAACTATGAGTGAATGACCATAGAGGATATGTATCAGGTAGACCCTAATGACTTGGAAGAAACCAATATCCAGTGGCAGATGGCAATGCTCATGTTGCGTGCAAGAAGGTTTATGGAAAGAACTGGCAGGAAAAACTTTGTCAACTAAAATCAAAACTCAAAACTTGGATATGATAAGTACAAATTAAGATGTTTCAACTGCAAGCAATTAGGCCACTTAAAAAGAGAATGTTCATCTCCAATCATCACTGAACCGGGAACCTCTGGAACTTTAAAAGTCATCCCAATCACCAAAAAAGAAGAAATCAAGCCAAAGAAGGAAACAACACTAATCTCAAACTTTGATTGGAGTGCTGAAATCAAAGAAACTATAGATGAAATTAATCATGCACTAGTGGCTGAGGTGCTGGAAAGTGATGTGGATTCGGTTAAAGACTTTGATCCTTTCAGGGAGTTCAAATGTGAAATTTGAGGTTTGTGAAGATGAGGTAAAACAGGTTGTAGCTGATGAGAAAAAGGTTGTTGAGATTAGTGAAGAGAAAGGTTGTTGTAAAGCTATTAAGGAAAAGGTGACTGTTTGTGAAGCTGCTGAAGTAGGGAAACCGCAAGAAGTTAAAGCAAGTGAAGTGAAGCTGAAGGTTGTCATAAAGGAAAGTAAGAGGAAGTCAAGTTGAAGAAGCAAGGAAGAAAGACATGGAGGAGGAAGCATACAAAAAGAATACTCTCATTTGTCAATGTGAAAAGGCCCTAGTTGCTGAAAAAGTAGTTATGGGACTTTCTTATGAGGTAATCCAAGACATGTTCTATCCTTAATGCAAAATTCATTCATTTGGAGTTTATAAAGCTAATAGTTTATTGTTAGAAATTGAAAAGGATTTAAAACAAATTAACAAAGAACTTAAAACAAATAAGTCAAAATATTTTGTTAAGTTAAATGAAGTCTTAAAGGAAAATGAACATTTAAAAAGAAATCTTTTAGAAAGAAATATGGAAATAAATGCTTTAATAGAACATTTGGCACTTGCTGAATTTTACACAAGTAAATTAAAAACCAAGCTTGAAAAATGGACTATGAGGAGCTTTGCAAGAAACAATGGGGGGATGGAATTAAGACTGGTTTGGGATGCGAAGAAACCACTCATGTTTATCCTCCTCCGAGTACTTATTGTTATTCTTTTATGCCTATACATCATCCAAATAATGAACTAATTCAGAAAGATGCTAACAGTTTGTATGCAGGTTTAGAAGTAGTAAATCATAAGGAGATTCGCGAGGAGTATGATTATAGTGCAAGTATTGGTATTGGCAGCTCTAGTATTAGTATTTCAGATTTAAAGAAGCCTTCAATAGATAATAGTTTAAGTAGATTTGTTTCCCAAAAGTCTATTACTGATAAAGGCATATGTTGTTCTAGCTCTAGTCCAGCTTATTCATCTTCAGATGTTTATGAATCAAATCATGAGGTTTCAAATGCTTATATATGTTAATACAAATTATGTTTGCTCAAGTAAAGACTCAGACAGACAAACAAAATCAAATTGGTTTGAAAAATTCTTCTCTCATCCCATCCCATCTTTTACACCAATTCGGATTTCTAAACCTAAAGAAAATAAGACAACTTCTTCATATATCAGTAATATTATGCAAATAAATCAGATTCTGCTACAATTAAAGTTGATAAAGAAAGACCAAGATAATCTTATGAATCTTACAATGATTCTGATCCACATATGTCTGAAAGTGAGAAAGAGATATTAATAGATCCCACAAATGAATTAAAATGTAAGAATAAATGTTTAAAGTCCTGGTGTTTTAGATGTGGAAGGATGATCATGTAATTAAAAATTGTCCCGAGTCTATCAATGAAAAGGTAAATAATAGTTCATTAGGAAGTAGATTAAACCATTTTGTTAATAATTTCTTCTATAAAAAATCCTCTCTTTCGAGACCTAAGTTTATCACGACTTGGGTCCCAATTTTCAAATCCTAAAATTTTTTTATTCATATGCCAAGATCATTCAAGAAATGTTGTCAATAGCTTCTAGCATGTTGATAATGGATGTTCAAGGCATATAACGGGTTGAAGGACCTACTTACAAATTATGGCATCATAAATGGAGGATATATTGCATTTGCTGGAGACAAGAAGAGTGGAAAGATGAATGGTCAAGGAGAAGTCTCAAATGCTTCCTTGACTTTGGAGAAAGTGAACTATGTTCCTGAGCTGGCATTCAATCTGTTGAGTGTATCACAAATCCGTGATAAAGATATTCAAGTGTTGTTTATGTCAAACGAATGCTTGTTTCTCAAACAAAGTTTATTATCCTTGAGGATTTAGTGATCATGCATTCTCCAAGAAAGAATGATACTTATCTACTGGATATGGGATCAAATGAATCAACCTCCTTTATGACATGTCTTCTGTCAAAAGCTTTATCTTCTGAATCCTTTTTGTGGCATAGACATTTAGGACATGTTAATTATAAAAATATTAATAAATTGGTTAAGAAAAATCTTATGAGGGGGCTACCACTTAAAGATTTTTCAGTGGTAGAAAAGTGCATGGCCTGTGCTCAAGGAAAATAACACAAAAGGCCATACAAGCTCAAGCTTGAAAATACAATTTCTAAACCCCTTGAATTATTACATTCCGACTTATTCGGTCCTATTAGTGTTAAATCCATTGCTAAGAAAACTTATTGTTTGGTTGTTACTGATGATTTCTCAAGATACTCTTGGGTAAGATTTCTAGCACATAAAAGAGACAATGTGAAAGAAAGTATGAAGACTCTTTATGAGCTACTTCGTAAAAGGAAACCCTTGATTAACTTCTTTTGTCCGTTTGGTTGCTCATGTACTTTGCTTAATACTCAAGCACAGAAGTCAAGATTTAGTGTAGTCTCCGATGAATGTTTCTTCGTTGGCTATTCTACCTCACAAAAGGCATATCAAGTGTATAACAAAAGAATGCATATTGTGTAGGAATCCTTTTATATTGACTGACAGGAGTCTAATTCACCAAACGTAGGGCCATCCCAGAATGGTTTTATGACTCCAACACTATCTTGAAATCATTTAATCTTCTACTTTTTGACAATGATGCCGTTCCTCAAACCAATATGCAAATCATTCCTTCACCTGAACCTCTTCCACAACCTCAAATTGACCCTCCATTTCCACCTTCATTTCATGTTCCACCTACACCTCCACCATATCCAATTCCTTCATCACAACTAATTTCCCATTCACAACCATCACAACTACATCTTCATCTTATTCTAATCCATTAACCTTTAACACCAACTTCAAAACCTTAAATGATCACTCACATGACTTCATTAGTGGTTCCATCACAAATGGTGTGAGGACTCGGAGTCAAGCTGGCTTAATAAATGAATGTCTCTATACATGTTTCTTATCTCAAATTGTTCCTAAAAATGTCTCAGCAGCACTTCAAGACCCATGTTGGGTTGAATCTATGTAGCTGGAGCTTCAATAGTTCAGGAAGTTGAAAATTTTAGGAGTTAGTTGATCTTCCTCTAAACAAATATCCTATCAGTATCAAAATGGGTGTTCAGGAACAAGCTAGATGATCGAGGTGTGGTAGTAAGAAACAAGGAACGACTATGTGTTTAGGGATTTGCTCAAGAGGAGGGAATTGACTATACAGAAGTGTTTGCTCCAGTTGCAAATATTAAAGCTATCCGAAATTTTCTCGCTCGTGCTTCTCATAAAAACTTTAAAGTTTTTCAAATGGACGTGAAGTGTGCATTTCTATACGGGAACATGACAAGGAGATTTATGTCTTTCAGTCACCAGGTTTCGAGGATCCAGATTTTTCAGAAAAAGTTTATAAACTTGATAAATCCTTACATGGATTGCATCAAGCTCCTTGTATCTGGTATGAAACTCTGACACAGTATCTACTTAGCAAGGGTTTCTCTCGTGAAACTATAGATATGACATTATTCAAGAAGGAGGCTGAAGATGAGTTGCTAATTGTTCAAGTGTATGTTGATGATATTATATTTGGATCTACAAACGAGAAACTGTGTAGAGATTTTGTAAAAGTGATGAAGGATCGCTTTGAGATGAGCATGATGGGGGAGATGTGCTTTTTCTTAGGGTTACAGGTTGAATAGAAGCCTGATGGTATTATTATTCACTAAGAAAAGTACATTCAAGAGATTCTCAAGAAATCCAAGATGGATGAAGCTTCTCCAGAACTTACTCCATTCACTGCTCAAACCTGTTTAACTCCAGATGATGATAGAAAATCCGTGGATGCTTATCACTATTGCTCCATGATTGGATCTCTAATGTATCACACGACTAGTCGTCTGGATATTACATTTTATGTGTGCTACTGCGCCCGTTTTCAAGCCAACCCAAAAGAGTCACACGAAAAAGCTGTTAAACACATTTTTTGTTACTAAAAGGGTTGCTCTTGTTTGGGTCTTTGGTATCCGAAAGGAGGGAATTTTGATTTACATGCTTATTCTGACAGTGATCATGGTGGTTATAGGGTCAACATGAAATCCGTCACATGCGGATGTCAGTATCTTGGGGATTATCTCGTGTCATGGCAAAACAAGAAGCAAACAACAGTTTCTCTATCAACAGGAAAGGCTGAATATGTTGTTGCATCAAGTTGTTGCTGCCAAGTGCTTTGGATACAACATCAGACGATGGATTACGGAATCAATTTTCTTCATACACTATTCTTTTGTGATAATGCAGCTGCTATCGGAATTGCCAAAAATTCAATTCATCATACTCGTACCAAGCATATCGAAACAAGAATTCATGAAATCCAGGATGCTTAGGAAAGGGTTTCACTAATATTATTTCTATTGACACAAAGAATCAAAGAGTGGATCTTTTCACTAAAATATTTGATAAACCTCGCTTTTATGAATTGATCTCTATGCTGGGTTTAATATATTTTTGAAACCTCCTTCCATAAGAAATTTATGTAAATACTCTAAATAATTCTTTTGTTCTTTTTCTTTTTAGTAAACCCCTTTTCTGATAAACTTCTATGTCCCATAGTCCTTCACTTCTTCGATCTTTCACTTTATATAAAAAACAAAAATTTATCTTACTGGCTGTTAAAAAGAAATTCTGGGGGAGAATATCTTAAGTTTTACAATTATGTCTTTTCAGGAACCCCGAAAAAAGAGGTTTGAAGGAGGCCAACAACCTTGCGTTGAGATATGTATGGTAGGTTCAGCCTGAAAATAAAGTAAACAATGATCGTGTAGCTAAACTAAAGTCTAAGAAACTCAGTGATAAGGATTATCCTCTTGACATTTTGGCCTGCACAAAGTTACAAGTCCTTGTCAAAAATAGGTTGAGAGTTTCAAACCTCTACTTTGATTTTTTTCTAGAAATATTCCCAAATTCCCTTATCCCCATGTCCTAAATGACACTTCTAGTTAGCACCATAAGTTCTTCTAGTCTAGCTCTTTAGAAAAGTATCTGAATTGAAGCTTCTTGTTAGCTCTTCAGATGTATATCTCATGCTTATCTCTTCTGCTATGTATGAATATTGACCTGGAGTGATGATCTCCTCTGTTATACGTGAGTATAGACCTGGAGATCTTATTAGCACATTTTGATAATCTTCTCTATTATACGTGAGTATAGACCTGAAGCTCTCATCAGCTGGTTCAGATGATCATCTCATTTGTTATACGTAAGTATAGACCTGGAGCTCTCATCATCGGTTCCCTAAAATGAAGGCACAATGATTCTTAAGTTAAGATCATTGTTGAAATCTCAAAAGAAAATCAAGCAGAGTTAATCATATTGTTTAATAAACCATGAGGACAAGATAAGTTCTTTGTCAAATGTCTGTGGGGACCAAGTCATTTGAGTTTCTTTAATTAATCGAAAACATGATAATCGCAATTGTAGATTACTCAATGAAAAGATTAAGGCTTGGGTTTAAAAGGACAAACATATCAGCAATCCCACCAATCAATGACTCTGTAGAAAACTTCTAGAAAAAGAAATTATTATATCCTTTTTTTATTCTTTATTTTGTCTGTTTGTTTATTTTATTATTTGTTTTTGTGTTGGTTTTGTGGGCGATGAAGTTTTTCTCGAAAGTTTATGTTAATAATAAATCCTTTGGAATTAATTAAAGAAAATTAAAAATTTAATTAAAGTTTGGTTTTAGCAAAACTGAGTTTCGCTAGCAGTTTCGCTAAGCGAATCTATAGATTCGATGACACATTCGCTCATTTCTGAGAAATTTGATTTGACATGTCATGCCAAGCGAAACTATAGTTTCGCTGCCAGTGAACTAGGGGATATATATTGTATTGTGAGGTTTCAGTTTCTTATAATTACATGATGAAACTAAACCCTAGGATCTGTGTGCTCTGCTCGATTCTTGTATTTTGTTGTTTTTTCGTTGCGATGGAGTGATTTTGTGTTCATAGGTGGGTGTTTAGAACCCACTCCACCTCATTAATCAGTTTTTTAACCGGTGCATTTTGGTTTTGGATTGATTCGCTAAGTCGGTGGTTTCGCTTATTCATTCAGCGAAACTATGGATGGTCCTGCGAAATTGAACGAAAGTTCTTTGATCACTGGCGAAACTGTCTTGTTATGTTGTCCATGCATACTTGATAGTTTCGCCAGGATAGTTTCAGTGAAACTATAGATTCACTCGGGCATATGTTCTTATGTCTTGGTCATAGCGAATCTATACTTTCGCTCCTACAAAACTACAGCTTCGGTGGCAGCAAAACTGTCAAAATTTCAATTTTTTTAATTAATTAATTTTTATATTTTTTTCTTTACTGATTCATATATCATTGTTTTAACTAATCCTCTTCTGATTATTATTCAGATTATATGACAAACTTAAATTTTGATGAGAGGAACAACATTACTGCTCTATTGGATGATGGTAATCCAAAGGCTAAGGGGTTTAGAGACTGCATAAAATGGCTAAAGGAGTTTCCTATATTTTATGCCATATCTCATATGCCTACCATCTATGATCTTCATATTAGAGACTTTTGGAGAACTGCTGAGTATGACCTTCGGTCTAATCAACATCAGATTGTTGCTAAAGTTCATGAAAATGATATAGTCATTACTGTTGAGACCATAGTCAGGATGTTGAGGCTGGAAAATGATTATGGAGAAGAAGTAGCGCTATCTGCGGTACAAGTTTTGGATGCTTTTAAGAGCATTGGCTATGAAGGACCTCCTTTTGGCACAAGAAAAGAAATCAAGAAGTCTTTTCTTTCTAAGGAATGGAGATATATTGCTCATGTGTTTATTATATGTCTGGATCACAAAAAGGGAGGATCTTATGGGTTAAACTTAGATTGGGCCAGAGCTATGATAGTATTTTGAAGAGGGCAGAAGGCTAATATTGTCAAGCTTATTTTTGATTGCATGTCTGAAATATTATGGCATTAAAGAAAGATAAATGGCTATTATATCCAAGATTTGTTCAGATGCTAATAGATGATTTGATCCAAATGTCCCTCGACATGGGGAGATAAAAAAACTGGTTCAGATGAATACCAGGATATTTGCAGATTGCTCAGCCATAAGGCATGACCTTAGTGGAAAGATTACACATCTTTGGGAAAATATGTATCCAGCTGAGAGGTGGAATTACATCAGGAGACTGATTGAGAATGAGAACAAGAATGCTAAAGAAAACCAAGAAAAACAAGCTGAAGCAATTAAGGAAAGGAAGATGTATGCCAAATACAAAGATAACATTTTAGAAGAAGAGATTGATGAAGTGGAAGTGGAACTAAGGGCATAACAGGAGAAAAGATCAAAGAAGAAGGCAGTTCATGGAGAGCCTGCTAACATAACTGAAATGAGAACTAAGCACAAACAACAAGCCTTTTCAGAAACTCCTAATAGAAGAGATGCCATGTAAAGGCCCCTATCACGGGCACCTCACAGTCGGTTATTCACAGCATAAAACATTACATATTATAAATTTAAGCAGCGGAATTAATTTAACAAAAACCATTCATTCATTA
>BJCN01323841.1:0-11822 GCA_018326445.1 Flaveria brownii
GTGCTAAATCCGCTGCAAACATAATCTGATTGATCAAACGAGAGGCTGAGATCCTGTCAAAAGACATGCTCATAAAACTCAACATATGTTGGTGAGTTTAGAGGTTTATAAGTACAAAAGACGTTACCGTGAAAGTAGTAAATAAAATAAATGTGTGAGTAAGAGAGCATAGTAGTCATAGAATTTCATAATAGTCCATTAATGAGCCCAAGTCCAATAACCATATTATATTCACCCAAGGGCTCGCACAACGCCAAATCAGTCTTTGCTAGCATACCAATGACAAGGGTGGGGTGTCAACCTGTTAGTACTAACATTACCTCTCCATGATAGTCCAGTCCAGGTACAGTCCAGTTCACTCCAATTACAGTCCACGTACATTACACATTTATAAAAGAAATCTAGACTCGATTCTATCACTCAAACCACACATAAGTTCTTTAAAGCATGGTATAGAACAAAATATTGAGCAAGCTTTTCCCCAAGAAAACATAATTAAAAAGGGGTTGTGAAACTCACCTTGAAGTAGCAAAGTTCAATGTCCATAATATGCACGATAACTATAGAACAAAAAATGTAGGGGTTGAACCTAGTGGTTTGGGAAATCAAATCAAGATGAAGATAAAGTTCAGAAGCCAAGTTTCCACGCGACAATTAGGTTCTCGCGTGACAACACTTGTCACGGGAGAGCATAGGACTCGCGGGAGAACTCTTTTATAGTATAAATAGAGTTTAGTGTTATGTATTTGGTTAAGCTGTTTCATTTCCTGAATTTGTACTCAAAAGTTGTAATCACTGAATTCAGAGAGCAATAGAAAGAAGAAGTTATTTACTTTGTGTTTTAATCCTTCTATACTTCTACTTCTTTTCCATATTTGTTTACATTTAGCATTCACAAATTTAAGATCGATCTAATTATTGTAGATCCTTACAATTGGTATCAGAGCAAGGTTTGCTCTAGATCGATTGACTAAAACTTGAAGAGGAGTTTTTGGAGAGTTTGAGAGTTTGTTTTCATCATAAACTGGAGTATTTCAGCTTGATTCCTGTCACACTTGATCTTTTGAACATTATGGAGCTATTAGACATGATTTTCATTGTTGTGGTGATTGTTAGAGCTTAAAAGTTGATTATTTGAATCAATTAGATACCATTAGGATCATATTTGTACCTAAACAACTAATTAAAGACCTGGTTAATGTAATTTTAATCAACTAGATAAAAAATTAGAAGTGAAACAGTCAAGATCATAGAGAAAACATCCAAGCGAAAACTTACTGTTATTCTATGAAAACAAGGATTTTGCGCGAAAACTGAAATCTGTTACAAAAGTTTGTTGCAAGAGGTACCTTCTTCGCAAGAACTTGTACTTATCTCAAGGCTAATTTATATCCTCTTCATCCCATAGATGTTTAGGTTTGTGCTATCACTATGGCGTTGACCCCTAAGATAGCAGAAAAGTTACACCAAGGCTAAAGACTTATGGGATGCTATGGAAGAACAAATAATAGGGAACAAAGACATGAGAGAAATCAAAAAGATATGTTTAATCAAGAGTTTAACATGTTCAATCATGTACTGGGAGAGACCTTGGAAGCACAAATGTCTAGATTTGTAAAACTCATAACGAAGATGAAGAGTGCTGAGATCATTCTGGAAAATATTGTTGTGAACAAGAGGTTGTTGAACTTACTTCCATATAGCTAGAATAACAACTGTACGACGATTAAAAGGACTGAGGATCTATTCACCTTATCTCTCAGTGGTCTGATTTCTACCATTAAGTCCTATGACATGGATGACAAACAAAGGGCTGCAAATAACATTAACGCAATGGTAGCTGAGGCATCTACTTTATATGCCAGAATGACAAGTAATCCAAATTACAATGTCAGCTACTCCCATTTATGTCAGCAACAGCAACAAGCATCACCTAGTCATTCATCAGTCAAAGAACAGGAATTACTCTAATCTCAATCATTTATATCTTCTCATGCTCAAAGTCCATCATCTCCATCTGTACAACAAGCTTTTTTTATTAACTCACAGCCCAGCAAACAGACTATTTAGATTGAAGAAGAGCATCTTGCTTTATTTATATCATTCATGAACAGTTACGAAGCTTTCTCTGACGGGAGACTGAATACACCTAACATCATGCTTGATGATCTGCAACAAGTAAACCCTGATGATGTTGAAGAAAATGACATCAAATATCAGATGGCCATGGTGGTGTATCGTGTTAAAAACATTGCATGTAGAACTAGGAGGAAAGTGTCCGGATTAGACAATACTAGCAAGATAGGTTTTGACAAGTCAAGTTTGAGATGCTATAACTGTGACAAACCCGATCATTTTGGTAAAGAATGCACTAAAGGAAGAACTGCTCAATCAGATTACAAGAAGATGGTGACTGTTGAAGTAGAGACAAAATCTGATCAAATTGGCACATCAAAAAACAAAGCCTTGGTATCACAGACTAATGAAGAATATGATTGGTCTTTTCAATTAGAGATTCTTGATATCAAGCTTTCCAGAGCTTTGTTGGCTGAGATCAAAACTGTAGAGGAGAATGATAATGAAAATCTACTTGCTGAGTTTATGTCAACTGATCTGTTGAATGGTGTTTTTGGTAAAGACAAATGTGTTAAGGATCACATTGTAAAGGAACATGAAAAGGAAAAGATGGAAGAAGTGATTAGTGAAGTTGAAAATGTTTGTGATGAAAAGAAATGTGTTTGTATAGCTGTTAAGATCATTCCATCTCATGTTGAACTCAAGGAAGAAATTACTGTTCAGCTTACTCCAGTCCAAATTGTCATTCCAACTGCTGAAGAAGGAAATGATATAGTTGTTGAGGTTACTCCAGCTTCTGCTCATGATTTAAAAGAAAATGCCGTTGAGACTACTCCGGCAAATGTTGCATAAAGACTTGTTCAAAAGGCCTTCATGGTGAACGTAGTGCATGAAGAGACGAAGAGGAAATCTGACACTGATGAGGTATACATTTCTCTTTGTTCTAATGATTGCATTGAAAAGGTAAAAAGATATAGAGTTCACAATGAGCATTTGATCTTAGAAGTTGAGAAACTTCAATATCAAGCTCAAAAATATAAATCTGATGAGAAAATGTATAAAGAATTAATAGACGGTTTAAACAAATAAATTTATCAATCAAAATTAGATCTATACGATAAAGATTGTAACATAAATGATTTGACAAATCATAACAATGAGCTATCATTAGAAATAAATAAACTAAACAGTGAACTCTTGTCTACTAAATTGAGTGTCGAGAAATTTGAATTATCTTCAAACATGGTTGAAGGTATCAAATGACACAAAAGATCAATAGTGGTAAAGGTGGAATTGGATACTCTAACATCGCACCACCAACTAATTATGACTATTCATCTTCGCCTTCATCAATCAACACTTGTGATGAAGGGACCTATGGCTTAGGTTTTCAACCAAAGTCTGACTTAAAACCTTCAGTCAATGTGTCATTGACTATTGATCCTGTCATAACAACTGCAATCAAAATTAATCGTGATAATTCTTTTGCAGAAAATGTGAAGAAAGAAAGGTTGGTTGAAGAGTGGGAGAGCGATGATGAATTAGTATTTGAGAAAAATAAAACTTGCATTAAAAATCATGTTTGTAATTCATCATCGAATATCAATGAAAGTTCTTAAGTTTTTTTTGTTTCAAATGATTGTTTAAAGTTATCAAACAAAGCAAATAAACTTAAATCAAAAATTGAATATAAGACCAAAGAAAAGAAAAGATTTACAACATCTGTATCTGACTTGAAAACTGATTTCAAGAATGGATTTGTTTCAAAAGGCAACATTGATAAGGAGGATTATATTTTTAAGGAAACCAATGAAAGTTTCTTTAAAAATAAATCTCCTATTACTACTAATATTGTGAAAAAAAGATGTTTGTAGCACAGGTACAAAAGAAACTGGTCATATTCCAGTACTTTCAAGTCATAAAGACAAATCTCAAACAAAAGCCTCGTTAGCAACTAAAGAGACTCATTCTCTTAGGACGAATTCAAAAGAACAAGGAAAATGAGAGACTGTTAAGGAATTTTTTGGCCAAAAACATATTAAAGCCAGATTCTATGATAAGTATGGAAGTTATCATCAACAGTTTGAGACAATAACTCGAGTGCAAAATGTGTATCAAACTATGTGTTGTTATGTATGTGGAAAGCCTAATCACATGGCTAAGAATTGTCATCATCAAACATTAACAAAAACAAAGGTTTCATGATTCTATTGCTAATAATAATAATAGAAAACAATTATTTCTTAATGCAAACTTTAAAAGAAATTTAAATCAATCAAAATCATTTCATAATAAAAGTAAAGATCATTCATTTATAACTTTGCAAAAAGAAACTACTAACAAGAAATCTTTATCTGTTGATGATGACAATTCAATTGCTCCACAAAGTATAGTTAAGAAATTGGTTTCAAATCCGGTCAAACCAATTCAAAAATGGATACTAAAAGTAAAGGAACCAGAACCTGATATTGTTAAAGATTATATCTTCAATGATAAAAAAGATATGATACTAAAATCTGTATCATATTTGGATGAAAATGGTGTACTCAAGTCAACTATGGCTTAGGTTCCTAAAAATGAATGGATCTTTAATTTGTGCAGGAACATTCAAGATCCAGCATCAACAGTGTTTGGCACGTTGACAGTGGATGTTCAAGGCACATGACTGGTAATATATCTCTGTTGAACAACATTAAACCATATAACGGAGGATATGTTATTTTTGCTGGAAACAAAGCAGGTAAAATTATAAAGAAAGGTACAGTGTCAAATGGTGTATTATGTTTTAAAGATGTCAACTTTGTAGAGGAACTAAAACATAATTTGTTGAGTGTCTTTCAAATTTATGACAAACAATATTCCACCCATTTCACTGATAAAGAATGTTTAATTCTAAAACCTGGATTTGTAATACCTGATGAGTGGATTTTATTGAGAACTCCGAGAGACAAAGACACATACTTACTTGACATGAATGGATCTCATTCGTTCGTAACTGCATCATGTTTGTTGTCTAAAGCCTCAGAGAGTGATTCATTGTTATGGCATCGTCGTCTTGGCCATGTAAACATTAAAAACATGAACATGTTGGTTAGAGTTAATCATGTTATTGGTATACCTCTAAAAGAATTTCAATTAATTGACCATTGTTTACCATGTTCAAAAGACAAACAATATAAATTACCTCATAAAACAGTTACTCATACAAAAATAGATTCTATCTTACAACTACTATACATGGATTTGTTTGGTCCAGTGAATGTGTTGAGTTTAGGACATCGTGCATACTGTTTAGTCATTACTGAGGACTTTTCTAGATTTACTTGGGTTTTCTTTTAGCATAAAGTTCATAACTCTAGTGGAGAATAAGACTGATAAAACTGTCAAATACATTCAAAGTGATAATGGCACTAAGTTCTGTAACCAGACATTGAATGAATTCTGTGATTCAAAGGGGGTAGCAAGGCAATTTAGTTCCACAGGAGCTCCACAACAAAATGGAGTTGCTGAAAGGCGAAATAGAACGTTAATTGAATCTGCCAGAACCGTGTTATCATCAGCCAAATTACCTTCATTCTTTTGGGTTGAAGCTGTTAACACTGCTTGTTATGTTCAAAATCATGTTTTAATCAATAAACAACAAAATATGACTCCATATGAAATCTTTTTCAAGCATAAACCTAAAGTCAAATATTTCAAAACATTTGGATGTTGTTGTACTCTGTTAAACACATCTTATTCAAAATCTAAGTTTGATAAAAAAGCTGATGAATATTATTTTGTTGGTTATTCAGCCAATAAAGTTGCATATAGGGTTTATAATAAAAGATCTAAACAAATTGAGTCATTTAATGTTGATTGGCACGAATCTAATAAAACTGATGCTGGTTCCGCACCTTCATGGGTTTATGATTATGATAGGTTCAAATGGATCGATTCTATGTTATGATTAAGCAATTAACAATTATATGAACAAAGTAATCAATAATTGCAAAAATTCAAAGCAGTTTCTATTGATAGTTGCAAGGATTATAATGTACAATTGAGAGAAAGTCCAAACGTATATCTCTACACAATACATATAATCCTATTTATACTAAACAAAGAAACTAAAGGAACATATTTTTACACATAAGTCCCTAAACTATTGCAAAAAGTAAAATACAAAGACAAGTAAAGACAACATATTAATCTTTCAACAAGTACTAACAATACTCCCCCTAAGATTTACACGGTCTTCAGTCTTCATCAATCATCAATCTTCTTTATCTTTATCTTCTTAACTTCAATCTTTTCTGCTTCATTCTTCTCTGCTTCAGTCTTCTATCTTCTTTATCTTTATCCTCTTTCTTCTTTCATCCATCTTCAAACTTCAAAATAATCTTCAGGTTCCTCTTTGATCTTAAACATCGGCTTCTCCATGTATAACTCCTGTTCTTTTAAGGCTTTAGAAATAGCAGATTTGAACTTGCTTGCTAACACACCTTGTTCAGGCTTTGCCTTGTTTGTATTTATCTCCATTTTGCTCATCACTTCAAGTGTATCTTTAGATAATCCTGTAATATCAATGTTAGCGTACAAGTCAATAGGTTTAGAACTACCTTTTGAATATACTTCCAACACTCCTTTGCTGGATATTCTCATAAACTCAATCTCTTTAAAGTCTTTCTTTACTATGTTGGCATAAGCTAATGCTTTCCTCACTGAGATTCTCTCCATTGTAGCATTCATCACTTTAATGATTGACAGAAAGTATTTCTTATCATTTTCTACAATTTCAGGAGATACTCTTTCAACCTTTTGGACTGATAGGAATGAGATATAGCTTGGATGTAACAGTTTAAGCTTAAACACTCCAAACAATGTAATCATATCCTCATCCCAGTTCTCGAGATTTCAGACTAAATTTAGCTCAAACGTTTCTGCATTATAGAACCATCACAGGATTGGTTTTGACTTCTGTGTCCCCTCTATAACTTTCAACCCTAGAGTAGTTACTTTTTCAAAATACTCATCATAAAATTCAATCAAGAAGTGCTCATCTTCTGATTGTTTTCCTTTAATCTTTCTATTCTTCTTCAAAGTAGCAAAGTACTCCTTATCTTCCTGTGAGCATCTCGTTTCCAAGAAAGCACTTGCTCTTGTTATCCCTCTGTTTAATGGCTCAACCGACATATCACCACGCTTAGCTATAGTTGGATTGATTAAAGGCACTTTATTAAACTCCTTTAGGTCTTGAACAGGGAGCTTGATGATGCTCGAGTAAAAATGATATACATCACACACTGCATTTACTCGTTTAATCAGGAAGGCATCAAATATCTTATCGTATTTCCATGCAACAATCTTAACTTGGTTGGTAGAATCAGGAGCAATCATAGCATCTAGCAGTTCAGAGATTCATTGTCCTTTTTGCAATACATTTCTCACCAAGTCTCCAGTCGATCTGGCTTTGTTGAATAGTTGTTTCTGATCAAGAGAAACTTTGTAAGCTTGTTTCTTTGTCTCAGGAACATCTTTATAAGCTCTTTCATTCTCTCATATACATTTTTCTTTTGAGCCATTGACCAGATTTCTTATGGTTTTAACATTCTTGTCCTCTTGGTTATCTCAAGGTATTGAGGATTATCAGTATCCAGAATGATCATCTTGTTAGATTATTTCTCAGTAGCTTGAAAGCTTCTAACAAGGTTCCTCAATGACTCACATTGAAGTCTCTTCAGCCTTTTCCACGGATAATTTCTAGCTTGTAGCCATGATCTCAAACCTAGTATGCTCATCTCATCAGGATCCGGATGGTGAAGCTCAGAGCTTGGCATTTCTTCAATATTAATGCTCTCTTGTAGTGGGTTCCATTCACCATGCTCCACCACGATTTCATTTTGATCCACTGGGGCTACTGACTCTGTAGTTATACACTTTTCATACTCTTCGTTTATCTGCGTCACAGTCAAGCCATCCAGGAACACTCGGTTATACTTCATTTTCACCAAGAAATTGTATCTATCTTCAGAAATCAATTGGTAATTCATCTTGAGCTGTTTCCACTAGAGTGAAGTCTTGTTCAAGGTTTGCTTCATCAATGTCTTCATCCTCAAGCACTTCATCATAGCAGTCATCATTTAACTCTTCTTCAATGTCATCCAGTGCTTCAATCGTCTCTTGCACATACTTTTCACCTTCCTCCTGAACTTCGGCAAGCTTTTGAATTTTAGATGAAGACTCAGGTAAAACTGATTCATCTATTTCATCTAACTTCGTTTTACCCTTGTCTACAGTAGGAGTTTCTTCAATGTTGATTGGATTGATTTCAGATACAATCTCAATCTCAGGTGAATCAATCTTTTGAGTTTCTTTTAATTTTGCCAACTCTTCTTTCATCATTTCATTTTCTTCAGTCAGCTTTTTGAACTTTTCTTCCATTATATCATAATATCTTATCATCACATAAAAAGTCTTCATGATTTCATTCTTATCTTTCAACATATTAACCATCTCAGCATCCTTCATTTTAATAACTTCTTTGAGCTTCAAATTTTCTTCTTTCAACTCAACTATTTCTTTTTCTTCAGTCATGTTGATTTCTTTTAGCTTTTCTATCTCATCAACATCAATGATATCATCAGTCTGTACAGACACATTGTGTGCTATAACAACTGGAATGTCTTCAGATTCAATAGGAATTGAGCTTTGAAAAACAGGCTCAGACAACATAGCTTCCATGAAACCAAAATCAAATGTTTGATTTTGCATATTAGCATCGGCTTCTTCAGCACCTTGAGCTTCAGTCATTGGTTCATCATGAGTCATTTCTTCAATAGTTTCTTTGCTAACATCATGTGCCTCAGCAGCATGATCAGACTCAGTAGCTTCACTGCTATATCCTTGATGTGCCTCAGCTGCACCATCAGCACCACCATCATCACAATCACTTGATGAGCTTTCATCAGCTTCATCATCATAATCACTTTCATCATCATCTTCATTATCTTCTTCTTCAATGATCTCTTCAACAACATCCTCAATCAAGTCATTTGGGTCCACTGGTTCCTCCTCAGTCAAATGAAAATGTTGTTGATGAATATCAACCTCATCCATTGCAACATTCCTCATATAATCAAGTAAATGAACATTTGGAGCTCTAGTATTAACAACTAATCTCTTGTACACAATCTTTGACATGTGCTCAAGTTCAAGTCTATCACCTTCTACTCCATGTACATATAGATCTGGATGATCTTCATTGATGATCAACTGAAGGAATCTAGGATACATCAAATACTTATTCCTTTTGTCTCTCTCTAGATTGTATATAAATCCATTCATAATCCATTCAGCCATGTTAAATCTTCTGTTTGTGGCTAAGGAAATGTTAAGAGATGTAATGTCCACTGTGAATGAGTCTTATCCAGCACTTCTCTTGGACATGCAATGTTGGAATATGTAATAGAGTAACTTCCAATGATTATACACCCTTGCCCTAAAGAATTGTTTCTTAGGGAAGTTGTCTGGGTGACCTATCATCATGAATACTTCTCTACATTTATTAAATGTATACTCTGCTAAGTCTTGAGGCTCAATCTATCCAAGCCTAAGAGCTACTCTAATTGGTTGCTCAGAAACCTCAGTCATTCTATCATTGGTTATAAATGCTCTGAGTACTTTGTTTCCTTCATCATCTCTCTCTATTTCTGCTGTTCTCCAGAATCTCTTTATCAATCTGGCGTTGATAACTGGTCTTGCACACATGGCATACACATACTTGGTTCTTAGGAGAAATCTTATAATCTCTTCATAACCAACTGCTTCTCTAACTTCTTCATTTAGATAAGCTGCTACATTATGCTTTGGTTCGAACTTTAACTCAGCCATCTGCACAATTAAACACATAAACTTTAGATATTTTGATTTCTTTGAAACAATTTGATTTTATCAAACTTTGAATTAAATTTTAATGAATTATTATGTTTTTGTTGATACATGTGTACCTAGTTTAGGAGCTAAATGTAAAATGTCTTTCATGTCTTACGTATATGTAATTGAATGGGTATAAATTAAATACAATGTGTGGTTGATGCTTATAATGTTTAATATTTCATTGTTTAGTGTGTGATAACTTATAGTGAACTAACTATATAGGTTTGTGAATCGTATGAAGTATTCATGCGAATGGACCATGCTCAAGCACCCACTGCTTGATGGCAGGAAGATTAGTCTTTTTCCTTCTTGATCAGCTTAGAAGATGACCCAATTAAGAACTGGCCTGGGAGGAGGTCTTAAGAATTTGTTTGGCATAGTATGGATGGAAACTCTGTTTTGGGGAACTGGACACAGAGTTGTTGTCCCATCCATAAGACCTACTTCCCATGTATGAGCCGGTAGGATTCTCTGGTGTAGGCTTCAACAAATATAATTTGTTCCTCCTTTGTAAGCTCCTCAGCCTCACCATCAAAAAATCCTTCACGGCCATACAGCTCTGAGACATACTTGGCCTGTTTACCATTTTTGAGCTCAATTGTTGTTATCTGTCTATAAGAAAATTCATCAGGGTGAACACCCTCAAGTAATAGATTGACCTCATCTCGTCTGAAGTTCTCAAGCCTCTTGTAGACTAACCCCTTTCTGACCACCCTGTTCTCCAACAACATTTGGGGTGGCTGGTTAGCCTCATAGGCCTTCTTGAACGCTTGTAAAATCTCCCAGGGTGATATTACAAGGGCCACAGTGATCACTTCATCTACAATCCTTTTTGGCCCTTGTATCTTGATGGAATATCTTTCTTTATAATTCTGTGAGCCACCCTGGGATCAGGCCAAATTCTCACCTTGTCCTTATGACATTGAAATGTGTTGGCAAGGGTGTACAATCTCAGAGCTTCTTTCCTCATGTTGATAATTGATGAGGAAGCAGCATAAGCTTTATCTATGCTTTTCAGCATCTCATCATCATGAAGCTTATGCTGTTGTTCTTCTTCTATGTTTACCCTCACAGTTTCCATCTGTGAGGTGGGAGTGATGGGATTTGGTTTGGCTTTTGGTAAAGATATGACTGCAGAGAGAGGCAGCCTATCTTCTTCCTCATCATCCTCTTCTTCTTCTTCTTGTAGCCTCAACACCCTTTTCTTCTTCTTCAAGGATGTATCATCGGCAATGGGTTTTGATGGTGAGGGGGTTGGTTTTGTGGGTTGTGTTGTTGTGGGAGATTGGGCAGGCTTTGCTAGGAGTCTGGATATGAGTGAAGGTTTGGTTTGATTTGCTAGCAATGTCCTGTTCCCACCCCTGGCTTCAGTGAGGGCTTCTATGACCAGCCCCTTTGTGAATCCCCCAGCCGAACAGATCTTGGTGGCTATAGCCAAGATGCTGTTCCTGGTCCATGATTTAATATCTAGGACTGGTCTCCCCAAATACTTCGAAATAAACCTAGCCGTAGCCTCAAGTCTCTCTCTATCCTCTTGGCTATAGCTGGTCCATCAGTACTCAATCTCCTTCATCTCTAATTTCCTAATTTCCTGATCTAGCATGGCAGTGTCCGTGTCAAAGCCTTGCCTGAACAGCTGATCAATGATAGAGTCCATTGATCGGCTATGCTCAGCATCAGCCTCCTTGACTAGGACTGCTAGATAGATCATCCTCCTTAACCACCTTTTCTCCCTCCTTCTCACCTTTCTTCTTTTTATAAGTGACACTGAAATCTTTTTGGATTTCAGCCACTTTTATCTGTTCAGCTCTCTTCTCCCTCTCCTCCTT
>BJCN01323862.1:0-12220 GCA_018326445.1 Flaveria brownii
ACCTCTATTTGATATCCCACCCACACCTCCACCACAACCAATTTCTCAATCGCAAACATCTTCCCCTTCTCAACTATCCCAAACTGAATCTTTATCTTATTCAAAACCTATTAACCCTTAACACCAATTTCAAAAAACCCTAAAAGACCACCTACATGACTACATCATTGGTTCCATTACTGATGGTGTAAGGACACGGAGTCAATCTAGATTGATAAGCGAATGTCTCTATGCATGTTTCTTATCTCAAATTGTAACAAAAAAATGTGACAGTAGCACTTCAGGACCCAAGTTGGGTCGAATCTATGCAAATGGAGCTTCAGCAATTCTGGAAACTGAAGGTTTGGTAACTAGTCGATCTTCCTCCAAATAACTTTCCCACTGGGACTAAATGGGTCTTTCGGAACAAACCAGATGATCGAGGAGTTATTATCAGGAACAAATCTAGGTTGGTTGTTTAGGGATTTGCTCAAGAGGAGGGAATTGATTACAATGAAGTGTTTGCTCTGGTTGCTCGCATTGAAGCTATCAGAATCTTTCTTGCTCACGCCGCTCACAATAACATTAAGTTCTTTCAAATGGACGTGAAGTGTGCATTTCTATATAGGAATATTGATGAGGCGATATATGTTTGTTAGCCTCCAAATTTCGAGGATCCAGATTTCCCAGATAAAGTGTATAAGCTTGATAAATCCTTATATGGATTACATCAAGCACCTCGCATCTGGTATGAAACCTTGACACAATATCTACTCAGTAAAGGCTTCTCTTGCGGCTCTATAGATATGACACTATTCAAGAAAGAAGTTGATGGTGAAATGCTGATTGTTTAAGTGTACATTAATGACATCATTTTCGGGTCAACAAATGAGAAACTGGGTAGAGAGTTTGAAGAAGTGATGTAGGATCGCTTTGAAATGAGCATGATGGGGGAGTTATGCTTTTTCTTGGGATTGCAAGTTGAACAAAAGTCTGATGGTATTCTGATTCATCAAGAAAAGTATGTCCTGGGGATTCTCAAGAAATTCAAGATGGATGATGCTTCTCTTGAACTCACCCTATTCACTACTCAGGCATGCTTAACTCCGGATGATAATGGGAAACTCGTCGATGCTCATCGTTATCGTTCTATGATTGGGTCTCTCATGTATCTCACTGCGAGTCGTCCGGATATTACTTTCGCCATGTGTTACTATGCTCGTTATCAAGCAAATCTGAAGGAATCTCATGAAAAGGCTATTAAACGTATTTTTCGATATCTTAAAGGGTCCTCCCGCTTGGGCCTTTGGTACCCTAAAGGAGGAAACTTTGATTTTCATGCCTATTCTGACAGTGATCATGGAGGTTGCAAGATTAACAGGAAATCAGTCACCGGTGGATGGCAGTATCTTGGTGATTGTCTTGTTTCATGGCAAAGCAAAAAACAAACAACTGTCTCTTTATCTACAGGTCAAGCTGAATATGTTACTGCCTCTAGCTACTGCTGCCAAGTGCTTTGGATCAAACATCAGATGATGGATTATGGCATAAAATTTTCTTCATACACCACTCTTTTGTGATAATGAAGCTGCCATTGGAATTGCCAAAAATCCAATTCATCACACTCGAACCAAGCACATTGAAACAAGGGTTCATGCAATCCGAGATGCTCAGGAAAAGGGGTTTATAGATATTATTCCAATTGACACAAAAAGTCAAAAAGCAGATCTTTTTACTAAAACATTTGACAAACCTCGTTTTTATGAACTGATCAATGTGTTGGGTTTAATATCTTTTTGAAAATCTCTTTTCCTAATAAAATGTATCACTTTTGTACATAACTCTTTCCACTTTTTACATTTGTCAAATAATTTCCGATATCCCATATTCCTTTATATGTTATTCTCTTTATATTTTAGTCTTCCCTTATATATACAAATCAAATTAAATTTCTACACCCGTGTGGGTAAATAGAAATTTAGGGAGAGAATATACTTTTAAAGAGTTTTTTTAATTTTGTTCTCTTAGGAACCCCCAGAAAAAGAAGTTAGAAAGAGGTCAAAAGCTTGTGTTAGGATATGCATGGTAGACTCAGCCTGAAAACGAAGTAAACAATGATTTTGCACCTAAATTAAAGATCAAGAACTCAGTGATAAGGATTGTTCTCATGACTTCTTGACCTGCACAAAGATAAAAGACTCGTCAAAACTTGGTTGAGAGTGGATGATTTATGTCTTGAGTATGTTCTTAGTCTGTGTTGGGTCTAAGATCTTCCCCATCCCTTAGCCCAAATTGTATAATAAAATGCATGTTTATCTCCTCTGCTATGTGTGAGCGTTGATCTAGAGTGATGATCTTCTCTACTATGCGAAAGCATTGACCTGAAGCTCTCATCAACACGCTCAGATGATCTTCTCTGCTATGCGAAAGCATTGACCTGAAGCTCTCATCTTATAAAATATGATGAACATCTCCTCTGTCATACGTGAGTATAGAGTATGTATAGTAAAGTGTCTCGTCAAATGATCGTGCTATCATATGCATGCATCTGTGTCAATTCAGAACTATTCAATCAAAATCAACGATTACACTCAATAAAGCTTGATGATGAGATAAGTTCTTTGTCAAATGTCTATGGGGATCAAGTTACTTGAGTTCCTTAAATTAACTCAAAACATGATAAAGGCAGCTGCAGATTACGTGTTGAAAAGAATAAGGCATGGGTTTAAGTGGACAAACATATCAACAATCTCGCCAAGACTTGATTCTCAGAAATACTTCAAGAAAAAGATGCAATAATATCCTTTTATTTTCATTACATTTTAATTTATTTCATTTTATTTTATTAGTTCATATCATTTTTCTCTTTGAAATCGTTTAGTAATTTGTTTGTCTATAAGACGAAATTGTGGGGTGAGGAAGTTATTTCTAACAAATGTTTGTATAATTAAAAAACCTTAAAAAAACGAAACTACGGGTGAAATTATAGTTTCGCCGTGAGTTTCGCCGTGCGAAACTATAGATTCGCCAGCAGTCACACTCAACTGTGAGAAACGCATCTATACGGGCGAAACTATAGTTTCACCCGCAGCGAAACAAAGTAGTATATATTCCAAAGTATGAGAATCGAGTCTCACAAGTGTGATTATACACAAACCCTAGTTTCTCTCGATGATAAATATGTAGATCTTGATTCGTTCGTGTTTTGTTGAAATAAACAAACGATTTATGCTTAGGTTTGTTAGGTGACCTTAGTACAATGCTTTAATCGGTTTAGTTTTAGATAAATGAACAGCTGAAATTGATTAGCTGAATTTGAAAAGTCACAGTTTCGTTCAGCGAAATTATGAGCTAGTTCAGCGAATCTGAAAGAAAGTTGATAGTTTTGAGCGAAACTGTAACGTTGTGCTGTCCAAGCACAAGTGACAGTTTCGCTGGGAAGATTTCAGCGAAACTATAGATTCGGTCTGTATGGATTTCTGAGTTTATACTTAAGCAAAATACAGTTTCTCTTAGGCAAAACTACAAAATTAGTTGTCAGCGAAACTGATTAACAACTAAAACACATAACTCAACGCCTAAGACTCAGTGAATCTATGCCTTTGTAGCAGCGAATCTATGGTTTCTCGACAGCGAAACTAACTATTTTGCCCAGTGAAATTACAGTTTCGCTGCCAGCGAAACTAGCAAAATCTAATTTTTTATCATTTTGTATAACTTGTTTTGTCTCTTTATGTGTATATTTTATCACCTAACCTATTTATGTTTCCATCTCCGTTGATATGACTAACTTAAAGTTTGATGACAAGTTCAACATAGTAGCACTTCTGGATGACGGGAATCCTAAAGCAGTAGGATTTAGAGACTGCATTAGATGGTTAAGGAAATCTCGCATATATTATGCCATCTCACATATGCCTACCATCTATGTTCTTCATGTGAGAGATTTCTGGAGATCTGCTGAGTATGACATTGGATCTGTACCAAACCGTATAGTTACCAGGATTGAAGGCATGACATGGTTATCACTGTGGAAACTATATCCATAGTACTACGTCTTGAATATAAGTATGGGCCAGAGGTGGTGCTATCTGATGCCCAAGTTCTAGAGGCATTCAGGAGTATCGGGTATGAAGGACCACACTTTGGATCCAAGAAGGAAAGTAATAAGTCTCTCCTGTCAAAGGAATGGAGATATATAACCGACGTATTTATTATGTGTCTGGATCATAGAAAGGGAGGATCAGACGGGCTGAATATACATTAGGCCAACGCCATGATCATCTTCTGCAGAGGTCAAAAGGCCAACATTGCAAAATTTATATTTGATTGTATGACTGAGAACATCATGGCCCTGAAGAAAGACAAATGGTTGTTATACCTGAGGTTTGTCCAAATGTTGATTGATGATCTGATCCCAAATGTGCCAAGACACAGAGAAATCAAAAGACTGGTATAAATGAATACGAGGCTATTTGCTGATTGTTCTGCAATTAGACACGATTTTAGTGGAAAGATCACTCACTTGTCGGAAAACATGTATCCAGCTAAGAGGTGGAACTATATTAGAAGAGTGATTGAGACTGAAAGCAAAAATGCTGAGGAAAACAGAGAAAAACAAGAAGAAGCAATAAAGAAAAGAAAAAGGTATGCAAAAGAAAAAGAATATGATTTTGAGGAGGAAATTAGTAAGGTGGCTGAGGAGCTTAGAATACAGAAGGAAAGGAGGAGTCAGAGAAGAGCTGAAGAGAGTGAACCTACAAATGTGTTAGAAAGGAGAATAAAGTATAAGCAACAGGCCTTCTTAGAACAACCGTGTAGGAAAGATGCCAGATCAGAGCTAGATCAAGATGTGATCAGATATGTCAGTGCTTCAGTGGCAAATGAGTTGAGTATGATCAAGAAAAAGTTGGTAAATCAAGAAATCAGGGAGAAGGCAAAGGATGTGATTGATGGTTTGAAGAAAATGGTGGTGGATCAACAGGACTTAATAAAGACATTGTTTAAAGAGTTGAATGAACTGAAAGCAGTGGTCGGCCTGCCAAATCAAAAGAACTGAAGTAGAGCTGAATGATCTTATTGATACCTCAAACTATGAATTTCTCAATGTGGTAGGATCATTAATGGCAGGAGAGGGCCTGAGTGGAGCTGCAGATACAGAGTTTGATGTTGATACACATGAAAGTGGTGCTATTGTTGTGGATGCAGGTGCTGGTGATGTGGATGTAGGTGCTGAAGCTAGTGGTGTTGAGAAAGAGGTGGATGTAGGAGAAATTAAAATAGCTCAGGATGAATTCAATCTAAGGTTTGAAATAGATAAGGATTTGACTGGAGAGGAAGTGCGTGTGGAAAAGGGTGATAAAGGAAAAGGGAAAGAGCCTGACATGAGGCTAGTTGATGATGAGGAAGAGGATGATGAGCAGCTTGTTGATTACAGCTCTGAGCCAGAGTATTATGAGGTTGATGAGAGGCCGGTGACTTATGTAGCTCAAAGAGGGTCGACTGAGGGAGATGTGATTGAGATTGCTCAAGAAGAATGGTTTGAAAAGAAAAAGGAACTAGAGGAAACAACTCCTTTATTCCAAAATATTCAAGCAGCTAGCAAGAAGGATGCTGATAAAAAGATAATAAGCTGGAAGTACAATGTTGAGCTCATATTGTTTATGATCAAGAGGCGAGGAGGCAAGATTTACTATCTAAACAAGAGGAAGGCATTTAAGACCTTGCATGAGTGGGATTTGAGGAGGTTAGCTGAGATTCCACTGATAGACGCGAATACAAGTGAGAGGGCTATGGTGCTAGAGAAAGAAATAAAGAAGGGGGTCAATGACAATTTTGAAGCCCTTGGTCATATGAAGCCTGAGAGAAGAAGGTCTAAGAACAACTTGGATTGGGCCACTGGAAAGGGCAAGATTATGCAGAAATTGAAGTCTGCCAAAACTGTAAACAAAGTACGAGTGCCCAATCCACTTCCCCCGATGCAACAAGATTTTGTCAAATAGTTTTATGACAATAATACTGCGGAAGCAGTGATAAGATTGAAAGGTGATCAAGAGATTAGATTGTTTGATCTAATGGAGGTTTTTCTATTTGGAGATGAGGATCTAAAGATTTTATGTGAAAATCATATAAAGGCGGGAGCTGGAGCTGAAACTAGGACTGAAGCCAGTCTATTCATGAGAGTGGCTAACAAAGCTCGGGGAGTGAGAGCTGAGGTTAGGGAGCTTACCAAGAAAGTGATTCAAGCTGACAAGACCAGAATGGACGTGCAGGATCTGACAAAGCAATTACTTTAAGCTAGTGCACATGTTGAAGAAGAGATTGATAGAGATATAGATGATGCTATGAACCAGGGTGGAGCTGAACAGGAAGCATTTGAAAAAGCCAAAGAGGTTGAAGGTCAAGTGGGTGACCAGGCTGGAGCTCAAGAAGAAAATCAAGCTGAAGCCGGTGAAGTCCAACCTAGGGGAGTATTGAAGATCAAGTATAGGTTGGACTCACCTTAGTAGTTAGTTTGTTTTGCTTTATTTGTAATAGGATCTATGTTAGTTTGTTTAATATATGTAAATAGTAGTTAGTTTATGTTTAGTAGTAATTTCCACTGACCCAGCGAAACTATGAGTGAAACTATAGTTTCGCTCGTAGTCAGCTGACTTAGGTCACCCGGCGAAACTGTGTTTCGCAGCCAGGTGAAACAAAGGCTTTGGTCAGGACAGTTTCGCTACCCAGCGAAACTGTCAGCGAATCTATGACTGCTATATATATGATTCATTGTAATCTTTTGTAGTAAGTTTTGCACAACCCTAATCCGAGAATATAATTTTTGCATTACTGTTCTTGTGTGTATTTTGGCTGGAATCGTCAATTTCATTATCATTGAGCCTTGTTTTGATTCTACTTTGGTTGAAATGATTATATTTTGAAACTCTTTTGATAGATTATTGTTTAGATATTTGTTTTAGTTGTCTTTGATTGTGATTTCTTATCATTAGCACTGTTTGTCGATCATTGATGGACCAACAACTATTAGTACTATTATTATTATTGTCTTGAACTTTGAGAAATCAAATTGCTGATGATAATTTCTATAGGATAACAAGATTATGGCTGATAAGGGAAAAGCATCTGCACACCCGACCGATGAGACTGCTCCCGTTGGGAACCTCAGGAGGGAAAAAGCCCTAGACAGAGTACGAGGGGTGCCTACGAAGGTGTGGACATCCGGGATGGATATCTATGACCTCTGATGACACCGAGCCATCAGAAGACTCATCATTGGCATCCCCTGTCAGGAGCTGAACGCGCTCCAAATCTCCGCATGTCGTCGCACCTACCCATTCACATATTCCACCTATTAGGGATAGGTATGCACGTGTTATCACTCGCCCTCGCAAGAGTGCTAGACCAGGACCTTCAGTCTCCTTTAGGATGCCCCCTCCTCCACCTCCTCCTGCAAGGACCCCAACACCAGCACCTCCTATGATCGACCCGCCAAGATGCCACCCGCACGACGAGTATTGGATGCCGCCTAGGGGTAGCTTGTACGATGGACCTAGTGTTCTTGCTGGCGATCCGTACTCCTAGTCTAGCCGTCAGGCTAGTGACTTTGGACCTTCTGACCCTACTCTAAGTGACATACTGAAGACCATCCAGCGTCACGAGCTAACTCTCCAGCACGCCACTCGGACTTCTCAGTCTGCCCAATTTCAGGCGATGATGGCATCACACAGTGTGCAACGCTTAGAGCAAGAGCAAAGGAAGAAGAGCTAGGGTTGGTTTGCTAAAGAAGAAATGGCAGTGATGATATGATGATATTTGTCTGCTTGCCAGTAGATTTCAAAACTATTCAAAGAAACTATTTTATTTATCTTTTTCAAAGTATTATTATTTATGTCGGTGATGGTACCTTCTAATTTGTGAAACTATGACACTATTACCATTTTGTTTGGTTGACGCTATGTTTGAACTATCTATGAAACTATAGCTATTGATGCTAATGTTGCAGGGTGACTTGATTTGTATTGCAATATATTATGTGTTGAAAATTTGATTTGTGTACTATGAATGATTCACCACATGTTGATTGAAGAAATTATATATATTTGTGTCATGTTATGTGCATTATACTTTCATGTATTTGGTTAGCATGACTAATAAGGGTAAATTCGACATAATGGAATACTTGAAACCAAAATATATGAGATGCTAAATGAATTTATCTATGATACTCTTAGAATGCCGCCCAGATGTGGAACTCATGTTGGAAGACGAGGAGCTGCTAGAGGTCAACATGAGGAAGCTAGACCGACTGGGAACCAACCACCTACTCCATTTAGAACCCCCACGTGGAGAAAATGTCAACCATGAGAACGACGAGAGGATTGCTAACCTAGTGTCACAACAGATTGCTAATGCTATTTCGACGATCATCGCCTAGATCAACGTAGATCGGGAAATACAACCGGGAATGATGGTCCCTGGAATGATGAAGGGAACAATGAGGACACTGAGGAGATAAGGAATGGGTGTTCCTACAAGACAATCATGGCCTGCAAACCGAAAGACTTCTATGGCACTGAGGGTGCAATTGAGACTTATAGATGGTTGGATGAGATTGAGGTTGTGTTAGATATTAGTGAGTGCAAGATGGAACACACGGTAAGGTTTGCATCCCAATCACTCAAAGGACCCATACTAGAATGGTGGAAAACCATCATTCAGCCTAGAGGAAGGAACGCAGCAGGTCGAATGAATTCAACCGATTCAGGGATTTAATAACCAACAAGTAATGTCCAATCAATCAACTTGAGAAGCTAGAGTCTGAATTTCTAAGTTTAAAGATGAAAGACCCGAACTACATGGAGTACATTAACCGTTTCCTAGCTTTGTCCCAATTGGTGCCATGTCTGGTGATGCCAGAAGCTAAAGGAGTAGCCCGTTTTATTTTGGGACTGCATCCCAGAGTGAGAGGTATGGTCCGGTCCTCCAAGCCAGCAACCTTACAAGCTGTGGTTGACTTTACTAGTAGCTTGACTGATGACCTGGTTAGGGCGGGATGGACAGACCACACAGAATAGAGGACAAGAAGAAGTTAATGGGTGAGAAGAGGAAATGGTTTGATCTTAAGAAGGCAGTTGATAGTAGTGGTAGTTCAAGCAAGAGATTTGGTGAAGGAGCAAGGCGTGATGATCAAGGTGGAAGGGCTCGGAGATTATATTTAGGCACAAGTCCTTTTTGCAACAAGTGCAAACTGCACCATCAAGGAGAGTGCAACCCGATTATTTCAGATGCAAGCGAACTGGTCATTTGATTAAGGATTGTACGTACGTGCCAGTGAAACAATGTTATGAGTGTGGAGATCTAGGACACATTAGGAATAAGTGTCCCAAGATAGCTAGAGATATGGATGCCAAACCCAACAAGCCTAAGGGAAGGGTATTCGTGGTGGACCCAAATGGTGCTCTTAAAGAACCTGATGTGGTTAACAGTACATTTCTCATAACCAATCATCCTACTACCGTTCTATTTGATACTGGATCAACTGCTAGTTTTGTTTCTACTGCCTTTAGGTCTTTGATTAATTTGGCAGCCTGCACTTTAATTGATGCATTTACCATGGAATTGGCTGACGGTAATGTAATAGAAACTAACGAAATCATCAAAGATTGTAAAATGGTCTTAGAAGGTAATTCATTTAATATAGACTTAATGCCTATAAAGTTAGGAGGTTTTGATGTAGTAGTAGGGATGGATTGGTTGGCTAGAATAGTGCTGAGATCATGTGTGATGAGCGTTTGCTTAAGATACCTTTAGCCAAAGGGGAGATATTAGTAGTCCATGGAGAGAGAAACCACGTGTTATGCCCCATGATATCCCACCTAAAGGCTACTAAGAGCCTCAAGAAAGGACATACAGCGTTCATAATTTATATGATGAAAGCCAGAGGGAAACAGAAAATTGAAGACATTCCCATGGTATCTGAGTACTTGGAAGTATTTCTCAAAGACTTACCAGGGCTTCTTCCGACCCGACAAGTTGAGTTCTAGATGAATTTAGTACCTGGTGCCGCGCCGGTGGCCAAAGCACCGTATCGACTCGCTCCGCCCGAAATGAAGGAGCTGATGCTACAAATCCAAGAATTGCTTGATAAGGGGTTTATACGAACAAGTGTTTCACCGTGGTGTGCTTCGGTACTATTTGTTAAAAAAAGGATGGAACACTAAGAATGCGCATCGATTATCGAGAACTGAATAAGCTTATCATAAAGAACTAATATCCTCTTCCTAGAATTGACGACTTATTCGATCAGTTGCAAGGAACCAGCTATTTCTCAAAGATAGACTTGTGATCGGGATACCACCAACTGAAGATAAAGGAAGAAGGCATCCCCAAAACAGCCTTCAGAACCAAGTATGGACACTATGAGTACCTAGTCATGCCTTTCGGACTGATTAACATGCTAGCAGTATTCATGGATCTCATGAACCGTGTATGCCATTCATATATAGAAAAGTTCATGATTGTATTTATTGATGATATCTTGATCTAATCTCAAAGCAAAGAAGAACATGAGAAGCATCTCCGGCTAATCCTTGAACTACTAGAGAACAAGCAATTATACACAAATTCTCCAAATGCGAGTTTTGGATGCGTGAAATCCAGTTTCTTGGGCACATAGTGAATAAGGATGGAATTCAAGTGGATCCAGCAAAAATAGAGGCCATCAAGAACTGAAAGATTCCACAAACTCCTACCAAAATTAGACAATTTCTTGGTTTGACTGGTTATTACAGGAGGTTTATCAAAGACTTCTTACGAATGGTATAGCCACTAACCGTGTTGACCAAGAAGGATACAACTTATGCGTGGGAAAAGGAACAAGATGAATCCTTTAATATGTTAAAGGAAAAACTATGCAGCGCACCTATCCTTGCCCTACCAGAGGAAACTGAGGACTTTGTAGTCTATTGTGACGCCTCGCCTCAAGGATTTGGATGTGTGCTAATGCAGTGGGAAAAGGCGATCGCCTATGCGTCCAGATTGTTGAATGAGTATGAAAGAAATTACACGACACATGATTTGGAATTGGGTGTCGTGGTATTTGTACTCAAAATGTGGAGACACTACCTCTATGGTACTAAATGTGTTATCTACACCGATCACAAAAGCCTGCAGCATATCCTAGATCAGAAGATGTTGAACATGCGCCAGAGAAGATTGGTAGAATTATAAAGTGATTACGAATGCGAGATCCACTACCATCCAGGAAAGGAAAATGTAGTGGCAGATGCCCTGAGTAGAAAGGAAAGAGAAAAACCCCTTCGTGTTCGTGTCTTAAGGATGAGTGTATATACTAACCTGGTCACTAGACTAAAAGAGGCACAAGTTGATTGATTCAACTTATAAGACTTTGGGAGTTGTTTTTATAATAAGTCAAGTCAAAGGGGAGAAACTGGCTGATGAGTTGTTAACTGGAATGAAAAAGCGTCTGGATGTGAGCGATGATGGATTACACAAGTATGAGAGAAGAGCATGGGTACCAAAGAATGGAAGACTTAGAGAGGTGATTGTAGATGAAGCCCACAAATCTGGATACTTGATTCACCCAGGAAGCGACAAGATGTACCAAGATATAAAGACTCAATTTTGGTGGCCCGGAGTTACGAAATCAATTGCCACCTATATGGGAAAATGTCTTACGTGTGCCATGGTAAAGGCCGAAAATCAAAAACCGTCAGGAACCTTACAACAACCTGAAATCCCTAAGTGGAAATGGGATAACATCATCATGGATTTTGTTACCAAATTACTAAGGACCTTTCATGGACATGATGCTATATGGGTAATTATAGATAGGCTTACCAAGTCAGCCCACTTCTTACCAATTCGAGAGGACTATAATTTGTCAAAGTTATCCCAACTATACATTGATGAAATAGTAACCCAGCATGGAGTGCCATTATCTATTATCTCAGACCGCGATAGCCACTTCATGTCACGACTTTGGAGATCTTCCAACAGGCTCTGTGCACCCTCTTGATTTAAGCACCGCATATCACCCTCAAACCGACGGGCAAAGTCAGAAAACTATTTAGATGCTGGAAGACATGCTAAGAGCTTGTGTGACTGACTTTGGTGGAAGCTGGGATAATCACCTTCCCCTAGTGGAGTTTTCCTACAACAACAGTTACCACGCAAGCATAAAAGCAGCCCCGTGTGAAGCCCTATAAGGTAGGAAATG
>BJCN01323910.1:1213-13214 GCA_018326445.1 Flaveria brownii
GCAGGAGTGTACTTGAATACTGTTAAATATGAGAATTTTGCAAAAAAAAAATTCTAAGAACATAAATTACATGTTTTTCCAAACCAAAAAAATCAATTACATTTTTTTCTTCCTAAAACACATATATTACATATTTATTTATTTTATTAAATTTAACCTATTATTGACTATTTTATATTATTTTTACTAAGGAATGTTTACTTATTGATGTTTTGATGCTATACTTGTTTAAAACTTTAACAATTGTGTTTTGTATATAGAGATATAACTTTGATTATAGGTGATTGTTGTTTTGAAATTAAATGTTAAACTTTTGTATTTAAAGATATAATTTTTTTTTTTTGGTATAGAGTAATCAAACTTAAGGAAAATTGTAGTTGACGGTCTTAGGAAAAAAACATGTAAAAATAACATAGTAAAGATACGATAACATACCTTTTCAATAAATAATTTTAATAAACAGGTAATATGTCATATATATATTTTACAAAGAAAAAATATGCAATTGATTTTTTAAGTTGAGTGAATATCTAATTATCAATGTTCTCAGAACCGGATCGGACGTCGAACCGGACGCCTTACTGGTTTGGTGGTCGGACCGGTCGGACCGGTCGGACCGGTTGGACCGGATTTAACTATATTTTAATTATATTTATATATGTAATTAAATATAAGTAATTTATATATGATTTATACATATATTTTATAGTTATATATAAAACTTAACTATATTTGTATATCCGAAGTACTAATTTATGGTTTAACACCCCGTTTTTACCCACTAAAATCAAAAAAAAAAAAATTCGAAAACCGGTCGGAACCGGCCCGGTTCGCCGGTCCAACCGGCGACTCGGTTCGAAGCGGCCGGTTCAACTGCACAAAAACGAACCACTATCGACCGGACCGGACCAGGCCAGGCCCCGAATCGCGGTCCGACCGGTCGGACCGGCCGGTCCGATCCGGTCCTAACAACATTGCTAATTATTGACTTTAGGAATGAAAAATTTACAAATGCCCTTTAAAGTATATGAACCCACATAAGTTGGCCATCAAACAAGTCAACGAGTCAAGAATTAGAATAGAAAGCTTAAAACCAACCATATGTACGATGGTGAAGCTTTTAAGAGGGGCAGGGGGGCGCCCCCCTTTTTTAGCAGAAAAAAAATTTATGCGTATTTCACCGAAGACTGCTATACGTATTGAGTTCGCCTCCTGATTTAAGTCTCGTGATTATCACGTAGAAATGAAAAGTTTTATACATATAAAAAACTCAAAAATATGAATATTTAGAACAAGCAACCATCTAGTAAAGTATGATTTGCTAATTATCTTGGTAGTTGATAACCAACCTAATCAGCCACATCCCTTATTATCCTATATTAATTCAACTATAGATTACGGTTATTTTTTGTATAACTATTAATCATATGTGTATAATTTGATTATGCATATGGTTAGTCTCAAAAGGTGTTTTAGAGATAGAAGATTGCATGCTCTTTGTATTGCTTTTCTACCTGGTTTTGTATAAAGAGAGAGGGTGGATGGTTTATAGAGAGAGAAATGGTTACTGCCGGTGGCTGGCACTCCGGTCGTTGGAGTAATGAATGACCAGCTTCTTCTCTACACCCGGTTTTATGGGGGGACAAAGGGTCGGTTCTGTAGAGAGAGAGGGTCTCCGGTTAGTATTATAAAAGATAGAAAGGTTTTACTTCTTTATTCGGTACAATTTTGTTTTTTACCAAGAAAACGCGAGATCACTTAATCCGCATGATAACCTTATTTTATTTTTATTTTTTTTGAACGGCTAAATTGAAACAACTCACGGATCACTGGAGTATCATCGTGCCACCAGTGTTACCACGCGATCATATTCCACCACCAAGTCACCAATTCAGGAGGAAACTCATAATTATGAGAAAACCCCCCTTGTGAGATTCGAACCCATGACCTATTAGGCCCTAAGTCTTATCCCACCACAAGATGCCGCTGGGCTATAATGCCTTTGGCAGCATGATAACCTTATTGATTTTTTGAGGGAACATGATTTAAATGGAGATTAAAGCTGACGATGATGAAATTGTGGTTGCTAACTTGCTATTGATGATCTTAATAACAGCGATTTGTTTAAATTACGCATGATGATGGATTATTATCTACAAAAGAAACAAAATTATATAGAAGCGGAATCTTGTGTTATTGAAGTGTCAAATGTTTCCCAGATGACACTCACCCTCGATTGGTTTCAGCCAAACACACTAATTGTGAAATTCTTTTCTATTTCACGATCAAATTTATTGATGAAAACACCAACTCGGTTTAACGAGTACTAAGTGCTACAATCATTAATGGTTGTTTATGCGACCAGTAACTAACACGATATACTTGGCATAAAACCTAGATGCTCCCGAGTAACTTAAGTAGAAACAAACAAAACCTAACGGTTTAAATCCCACAAATTATAATCTAAACAACATTGTAGATCGACATAAAAAATAAATAAAGAGATCATATCACCACAAGCTACTTCGACATGTTTAAAATTTGTACGAAACCTTAGCCCGTGTGATGTACTTAGATCTCAAATTCAACTAAAGGTTTCATACTTTTTGAAATCCAGAATGATCTGCCTTAGTCCTCCTATAGGTGATACCACCATCAAAGCAACCCCCAATATAACGCATATCTACAAACACAAAACCGTGGTGTTAGTGGAAAGATTATCAAACATCAAATTAAATGATGTGTTTGGGGCTATGATGATGTAGTTACATACCCAGTTAATTATCCAAGTTAAACTCCATGCCCTTGGTTTATAAATTATAAGCCATATGACGCAAGGTAGCTGAACCATTAAGATCAAAGTTAGAAGAATGTAACAAGTCAACTATGACGGAACTATACATAATAACATTATCTTCTTTACCGACTATCAATAGAGGGTTAAACTTATTTTTTTTAAATTGATTTTATAAAAAGATCCAATAAATTTCGGTCACGGGTCAGTGTACCCCTTTGACCCTATGGTCCTGCCACTGCAGGACAACACGAGTCAAATCAAATTGATCTGAAACACTTTTGTACACATAATCTAATAATTTGTTTTGTGCTAGAAATACACTTTGAAAGAATTTACCTATTAACTTGTTTCTTTCTAGACTATTTTCATTTTATTAGTTTTACTGTTTGACTACTTAAAGTTAAAATACAACTCAAATAAATTCATGGCACGTAAAAGAGTGTTGAAATTGCTTACAAAATATGTTGTTGGGGCAAAGGCAAATCCTCCAAAGAACCCTAGAAGCCCACCGAAAAATGGGACGCAAATGCCAATAATCATTGTCAATGCTGCAACAAAACAATAATTTAGTAAGTTAAAACGATGAAATGATCGTTAGAATATATTTTCACTTAGAAAATGTGCAGTTGTGTGTTTAGTTAAAATGTCACTTAATCAATTATGAATTTATTAAAGCCTCCTTTAAAACAAAACAAGTATAGTGGTTTTAAAGCCCGTTTTAGCTATAAAAAATACATTAAAAGTGAGTGGGTGTGTTCCAAAGGCAACAAATTTTCACGTGTTAAGGACTCTTACCAACATATATGTTCCTAGCGACGAAGCGAAGCATAAAGCTAGGAGTGAACTTCAATTTCTTCACCAAAAAGGTTTCCAACATATCAAACACTGGCATAGCAAAAACCTAAAAAAAGTAATACTTATTAGTAAAACCCTTAACTACAGATCTAGCAAAACAAAAACTAATTGGTAATATATAATAAAAATATAAAAAAGTATAAAAAACACAGGAACTTAAATAATTAAAAGAAATACTTGATGATTTTCTTGCAATTACATTATGTGATTATAAAAGAATCAAAAAACTTAAAAAGTAACACTTAAGGCCAATCCTACACGATCCATTTTCATATGAAAAGACCCCTCTATTAATCCAAACTCATTTAGACTTATCTTAAAACATACACTTTACCACCAATAGAGTGAAGATATAGAGTACAAACCTGATAGCTTCCAATAACATGAACAACCACAAATATATTAGCTAATGCAATGAGCCATGCTGGCTTCTCTAAACTGAGTAGGATGTTATCCGAGACGTTGTTTCCGAATATCCAATACCCGATAATGGCAACAGGAAAGTAGCACATTCCCACCACTATGTATGCAACCACCACGCCCTTCCACATCGGGCCCTTTGAGGGCTTTTCCGGTGTTGAAGGAATGGTTGCTTGAATTTCCATCACTACATTGTGGGCGGCGTAAGCAAAAGCCATTGTACCCAATCCATTAAAGAAGCTCAATACTGTCCCCGTCGTGGACTCGGGTTTGAAACCATAATCTACGTTTGGTTGCACACCCTTCTTCACTGCAGCCGCCCATGCGATTGTAGAGTAGCTACAACATAAAAGTTGTGTTAATTTGTAAGTTCTATTTGTAACACTGGTTTACACATAAAGTGTAGTTTTGTCTCTAGTCGTGAGAATCACGTTAAATGTAGCTCGCGTGTGATAGTTAGGCTTTAAAGAGTTAAGTTGAATTCGAACTTAGAATTTTGAGAGAATCAAATGCTTACCACTAAGTCATTCAATTCTCTTGAAGACATGAACTTATGTGTTTTAATTTCAGGCAATTATGTCAGCCCTGCTGTTTTTAGGGATTACCTTTTTTGTAATTTATTAATTTTTATAGTATATTATTATATATAAATATACACATATATTCGTGTATAATATAAAATTTTAACTTCATAAGCTATAAACTAAAAGTTTAAAGCTGTTAGTGTGGTGGAAAAAAATGGTTGTTAGTAGGTGTTTTTTATCCCAAAAAAATTAAAATAAAATAAAATAAAAAAAATTATAAATTTGAATTGTGTTTTAGGCCCTAAAATAAGTTGAGACACCTTACTTAAAAGATAGTGTGTGGTTACAATTGTTTATTTCCACCCATTTACTTATAAATAAATAAATGTTTCAATTTTTTAAATGTATAATACCAACTTTGTAAATCATAACTCAAGTTCTTATGAACCCTTTACACACCATGTAATATACAATTAGCACTATTATATATTTAAACCTCAGGGCTGCAAAAAAGAGTCTAGGTTTTATTGAGCTTTTAAGTCTTTGATCAGAGCTCACCCTGACTAATTTGCAGCCCAATGGTACTTGTAACGTACCTGACGGACATGATTGCCGCAGCCAATGACACAACACTGATGGAGTTGAAATTGGGACAATGGGAAAGGAAAAATTGGACAGAAGCAAAGATCATGATGAAGTAAGTGAGCCTAATGTCCTTGCAATGCTCTTTACAAACCAAATCATGAAATTTCTTGAGTGATTGACCTCCGGTGACCATATACACGATGTCACAACCAACTTGAACAATCAACTGTTGTGGAATTATTATGATTAGACCAAGTTTTTCCCCGAACGCGTGCTGGCCTAGTTCATGGTATCGATCAAATCGTTTTCCGGGTACGAGTTCATGCATCTCAACCATTTGCCATAATGTGAATAGAGTTATAATCCATGACCCGAAGAGTACCGTTAATCCAGGACCCCTAAAATTCAAGAACTTTGGTCATTATAAGTGCAAACCGATACATCTTTAAAAATGCATTACATCACAAATAAAATATATTCGTAAATTGTTATCAAGATGTTGATGCTTATATATATTTTACTTGCAAGAATATAGAGACATAAACTTCATCATCCCACTAGAAGTTTAGAGACCGAATTATCACATGTTTTTGCATTTGAAAACAAAATTTTGTATTGATTGTAAGTGCAAAATTTCTTTGACGATTTATCTATATAAATATCTTTCTTGAAGTTAAAATTCAAAATAATTCTTCTCTAAACTTCATAATATCATATAATTTCTAAAGCATTAAATATAAAGAAACTAAAACTAGTTACTCTATTTAATAAAATAAACAATAAGAAACAACATTATTACCATGAAATACCCCAGCACATCGTATTTCTGTACATTACAAACAGCAGATGAAATATTTACTCTATTCAGTTAATTGATAAACAAAAAAAAACAACATTATTACCATGAAATACCTCGGCACATCCTATTTCTGTACATTAAAACAACATTAAATAAACAAAAAAACAACATTATTACCATGAAATACCTCAGCACATCGTATTTCTGTACATTACAAGCAGCAGATGAAATATTTATTCAATATGTGATTAGTAAATATGAATATATGATATGATGTTCTTAACACAACTAATATACACACATTAAATTATGTCAAAATATAAATCTAGAGAAACCAAAACCATAACAAATTAACTTAGAAACCGACGACACTATTATGACTGTTTTAATAACCGAACCACCTTTAAAAAAAGTTTTAATTTCTTTTGCAAAAATATGCGTGTCACATATCGTAAAAGTTTCGCTATATATTTTCAAACAACATATTAGTTCCACCATGCTTCTTTATATATTAACACGTTTGCTAAATTTGTCCTTTTTTCCTTCAAATATAACCAGAGGTTAACCAATTCAACTAAACCATCTTTCCCAATAACCAAATTAATCAAACTGCTTTAACCGAAACCAATTGATTATAAAGAAACTAAAACCGAAATAACGATTATGGGTTTGAAGCTTCAAACCGTAATTCTTTAGTGCAAATAAATGAAAAATAGAAAGGGGAAAAAGATATATGGTGAGAATGGAGAACGGACCATCCAAGATGTGCTAGTGCATATGGAAGACCAAGAATTCCAGCCCCAACAAGGGCGGTAACATTGTGAAAAGCAGAGTACCACCATTTTGCATTCCTTGAGGAAGTGATCGGAAGCCATTCGTCTATTTGTTTCTCTCTTTCAGTTCTGTTATCAATCTGTTATACATATAATAAACTAGGTTAGTATACTGTGTATTACACGGGTTGAATAAGTAAAATATTAAAAAATTATTCATAAAAATTATTGAATTTAAAAATGATCTTTTGATATAAGATATAATTGACATTACGTACGAGTGATAAAATGATGATATAATTTTTTAAACTTTTGTTTAATTTTTTTTTAAAGTTGGTTTTTAAACAAATTGTTTCAAGACAAAACGTTTTTAAAAAAGTTTCACTTTTATTAATTTCTTTATTTTAACTTAGAAATTTAATTATTTTTGTTTTATAAGAATTTTATTTTTTTAAAACTACAGGTTTTAAAATCTATTGTGTTTTTTAAAAGTTTGATATTTCTTTTGAAAATTTTCTTATTTCATAAAAAATAATTTCTTTGCAAATTGCATTTATAGAAAGATCTCTCTTTTTAATTTAATAAAAATATTTTTAATATGAAAAGAATTAAATAATATCATTTGTAGTTAATGTGATATTTATTAGGAGATAAAAGCGAAAAAATAAATTTATAAGCTCTAGAATTGTAACAAGTGGTGTACAAAAAAAGCTTCTTTAATTAATATAGATAGATAAACTAATGATTAATATCATAAATTCACAATAAGTAATGGAATTAGAAATTAGAAATCTAAAATATAGCAAGTGTTTTGTATTGAGCTAAAATGATTCTATGTTGTTGTATCCGTTAATGAAGTTGAAACAAACTTTAACGGACGTTTGATAATAAGTTGTTGTAATAGACGTTTGATGACAAATCATACATTCAGAAAGTTTGATAATAAATTGCCGTAATAGACGTTTGATGACAGATCATACATTTAAAAAGTTTAACATCATATAATGTAAGCCGTGTTCTATAAAAGGATTTGCATAACATGTGAAAGCTTTTATAGCATAAAGAATTGACTTCTTTAATGGTTGGTAAATATCTCTCTTTTTTTTTTAAATAAGTCGATAAATATCTATAGATTTTTTTTGAAAAATAGATAAATATCTATAGATGAATCTAAAGAGGTGAAACCCTCGTGTAACTAAATGCTCATGCACTTTTATTACTATGTCTAACATAATATTTTGTTATTATCTAATAGAAGGATTTATACTTCATTGTAGTCAAACCTACTAGGTTAGTATCCCGTATATCACACGAGTTAAATAAATAAAATATTAAATAATTAGTAACGAAGAATTATTAATTATAAAACCATATTTTGAGATAAAAGATAATTAAAATTACCTATAAGTAATAACTATAATAATAAAATAATGATATAATTTCCTTTAAACTTTTGTATTTTAGTTTTTTTATTAAAAAATTGAAACATTTTTTTAGAAATCAAAACGTTTTAAGAATATGTCATTTTATAAAAAAATTTTATTATAACTCTGAATTTTAATTATTATAGTTCATAAAAAATTTATTTTCTAAACACACTGCTTTTAAAATTTATTTTTAAAAAGGTTTGTTATTTAAGAGAAATTATTTATGTTATATAACAAATTATTTATGTTATATAAAAAATTATTTATGTTATATAAAAAATTATTTCTTTAGATATTGCATTTATAAAAAGACCTTTTTCTTAATTAATTTATTAAAAAACTATGTTAATCTAAAAATTAGTTAAATAATATAATTGGTAGTTAATGTAAATATTCAATAGGAGAGAGGCGGGGAAAATAAGCATCAATGTTTTGGAGACCGGATTGGACCGGCCGGTCCGACCAGTTCGACCGGGGATCGGTCCGGTGACCGGTCCGGTTTGATATGGATCGTTTTTTAGTGGTCGAACCGGCCAGTTCGTCCCGAACCGCTGGTCGGACCGGTTCAAACCGGTTTTTGTATTTTTTTTTATTTTAATGGGTAAAAATGGGGTGTTAACCATAAATTAGTACGTTGTATATACAAATATAGTTAAATTTTATATATAACTATAAAATACATATATAAAACATATATAAATTACTTATATTTAATTACATATATAAATATAGTTAAATCCGGTCCGACAGGTCCGACCGGTCCGACCACCAAACCAGTAAGGCGTCCGGTTCGACGTCCGATCCGATTCTGAAAACATTGATAAGCATAGGATATCTAAAATTATGACAAGTGCTAACTCAAAACTTTCTTTTATTATAATACATATATGTGTAGTTAAAATGTTATTTAAATGTCATGTAGATTTAAATAATTTCACTAAAGTTCCTTTAAATTAAGTGTAGTGATTAATTAATATTTGAAGCTCTATTGATCCAATATTTTCGGAAAACTTGTGTTTGGTGTCCATAAAGGGTTGGAGTCCTGTGGATTTTAAGCTCTTTTTAATTAGTTTGTAAAGATGTTTCAAACCTTATTTATGTCTATATCATCGTGTTTGGAGCCCTAAAAATATCCACTATATATAGTCTTAAGGTACAAACCCATTACACATGTGGTATAAATCCAACATATATTATATACCTAGTAATAAATATTTATATTTAAAAATTAAAACTAACTTTTTTCAAAATAAAAAACTTTTTATATAAAGGATCATAGAAATCATAATTATTTAATATCAGAGAGACGTAAAACAATAAAAATAGAAATAAAAAGTTAGAGTGATTTGTACAACTAATAGGAGAGAGACGAGAATCTGAGAATAAATAAAAGAGTGACACGTATCTTTTAAAAAATTAATTTTTAAAATACTGGAGATAAACTTATTATGAATAGTTTAGCAAACCATGATTATATATTTGTCATCCTAATTTAATGCCACTGTTCTATTAAATTTTTTGAACCCATCGATAATAACATGGCACATAAGTTTTAAAATCTACTTTTAAATCGAACCATTGGGAACTGAACTCTAATCAATTGATGAAAACAAACAGCATTTGTCCTCTAATCATTAAATAAATACAAATTTATCAGACTCCGTAATTGACCCATGACACCCTCGCTTCAAAATGTCAAAGAAGGCAACCAAACGAGATGTGAGATTCAAATTACTATATTTTCCACACAACCACACGACTTTTCAAACCTTAAGTCTTGACATTATCTTATCATGGCCAATCAAGGTATTTTATCACAATATAACACAATTATACCCAAATGACGTTTTTCTCTTTTATTATAAAGCCATGCAGATTGAATTTGTACCTCTTTGGTCCTCATACTTACAGATTATATTCAGTTTACCCCCTCTTTAAAATATCATATTTTAATTAAAACTAACCTCCTAAACTTTTGGAGACGATTCGGATCTCACAACTGAACTCATGGCTCATGAGCACGTAGACATAAACACAGATCTCGAGCCGCAAATAATTGTTAAATTACGTCTTCTCAATCACACGGTTCAATCGATCAACCAATCAATCGAAATCTAAAACTGAAAACACAAATTCACAAACGTACGCTAACCTCCTAAACTTTTGGAGACGATTCGGATCTCACAACTGATCTTATATGATTAATGTTGGTTATAACATCTTAAAAGCTTTTATAGCATAAAGAATTGACTTCTTTAATTGGTTGATAAATAATTTTTTTTTCTTGAACGACAGTTGATAAATATCTATAGAAATTATAATTGTTTAACAGGAGAGAGAAGTAAAACCAAAAAAGATAAAAATAAAAGTAAAAAGCTAGCGTGATTTGTACAATTAATAGGAGAGAGACGAGAATAAGATTGAGAATACATAAAAGAGTGACATGTATCTCTTAAAAAATTTTATTTTTTAAAATAATAGAGATAAACTTATATAAATAGTTTAGCAAACCATGATATTTAGCAAGTTCAGGGAAATATTAATATAATCATTTATCATCCTAATTTAATACAAAAAAATTTGATTCCAACAATAACAACATGCCTAACACATACTCTAAAAAGTCTACTTCTAAATCAAACTATTGTTTATTTATGGGACACAAACTCCAATCAATTTGAAGAAAATAAACAACATTTGTCCTCTGATCATTATTAAATACAAATTTGTCAGACTCGATATTTGACTCACAACACCCTCACTTCAAAATGTCAAAGAAGAAACTAAATGAGAAGTGAGATTCAAATTACTATATTTTCTTCACAACCACAACTTTTTTCAAACCTCAAGTCTTAAACATTATCTTATCATGGCCAATAAACGTATTTTATCAATATTACACAATTATCCCAAATGACGATTTTCTCTTTTATTATAAAGCCATGCAGATTGAATTTGTACCTCTTTGGTCCTCATACTTACAGATTATATTCACTTTACCCCCCTCTTTAAAATATCATCTTTGAGTTAAAATTCAAAACTAACCTCCTAAACTTTTGGAGACGATTCGGATCTCACAACTGAACTCATGGCTCATGAACACACAGACACATAAACACAGATCTCGAACAACAAACAATCGTTCGATCGCCTTTTTTCAATCACACAGATCAATCAACCGATCGAACGATAAATTATTAAATTAAAATTCAAAAGTGAAAACACAAATTCACAAACGTCTAAAAGTCAACCAAACTACGTTAATTCAACGAGAGACGATGAAATAGATTGTATATCGAACGAAAACGGAGATCGAGAGACGAACCTTATCGCTGTTGCTGTTGTTATCGGCGTAATGTTGATCCGTTGGAGCTCGTGTGCCCATGGCTATGGCTGCAAGTAGGTATTGATCGAGAGAGAGATGTACGGATCGAGTGGTGAGAGTGTTTGTGGTTAATGTGAAGAGGGGGTGATGGGGTATTTATAAACAATTAAAGTGGATGGTAGTTAACAGGAAAACCGTTGAGATTAGATTCACAGAGATGGTGTGAGGGTGGAATTAAGAGAGGTGTGATTTGAGTTGACTCGTAGGTTTATATTATCAAACATTGAATTGGTAAAATAGGATGATGATGATAATAATAAATAGAAAAAAAGTTAATAAAAAGTGTTACTTTTACCTTTTTATGATATTAATTAACAGTTTTGTTAGTTTTGGTTACATAATTGTTTTTTTATTGGAATTAGTGTAGCAATGAGATGAAGCATTTTTTTAAAAAAATTATTTAAACATTTGCTAATATAAATAGTTAAATTTATTT
>BJCN01323955.1:0-26253 GCA_018326445.1 Flaveria brownii
GCACGAATGGAGGTTCAGTCGTACGAATGAAGCTAATTCGTACGAATGAAGGTTGAATCGTGCGAATGGATGTTGAGTCGTGTGATTGGGTACTGTGTGGTACGATGAATGCTGAGTCGCACGAATGGGGGTTCAATCGTGCGAATAAAGCTAATTCGCACGATTGAGGGTTGATTCGTGCGAATGGAGCGTCTAGTCGTGCGTCTAGTCCTGTCATGCGATTGGAGTCATAATGAGTGAGTTCTTCTTGTGTGCGGTGTTAGTCGTGTGATGTTAAGGTGACGTCGACACGGTTGCCATCGCTAATGACAATCTTCAAATTAACACTAGCAAAATTCACCGAAGTTAAACCAAATCGAAGCAACATAACGTTTTACAATAAACAACAATCGATTTGTGACACTAATGTTTACTAAGTATTTCTCTAATAACAATAACACTTTTACACAAATGTTATCGATAATGGCAACGTTTCTAGTACTTGGATCTACATAAGATCTATTGCGTGTGTTGTGTGTGTGTGTGTCACCCGCGACCGAACCGATACGACCCGACCCAACTAAACATTATTACTAACACTAGGCACATCATTAATGCTTAATGTAACTGTCAATAGGTGTTTGACCGTTCATACATACAACGTTTGGGAAGTTTCATCATACATACTTACCACTTAACAAGTGAGTTTTGTGGCTCCTTTTTATGCTTATATAACATTTCAACATTTACAAACATGGGGGAAAAGTATGTTCACCCGTTTTTTATGCTGTACAATTTACATACAATTTACATACTTACAATTTACATACTTGGAATCAACGTGATACTGTTTTATGAGTACTTATCTGATACATATATGAGTTGTTGTGTGGTTCTTTCTTACAACCATTTAATTCCGGTGTTGGAACCGACGGATAGGTATTGGTAGTACTACTGGGTTGACACCCCCACCCATGACAGATGGTTACTAGTTAGTACCATCACCACTGCCAGGAACGGGCCTTGGGTGAATATATTCCGACAAGTTGTTGTGTGTACGTCATTAGGTTTGGTTGTAAAACTCATGGTTATGTGATTTTGCTTGCTTATAACTGTATGCACGGTATTCCACAACAAACACTATACAACATCAATTACATGTTTGCAATTTAAACATGCGAAGCTCACCAACAATTTTGTTGATCGTTTTGAGCATATCTTTTCAGGTGATCATGATAACTGAAGATCTAGGTGGGTTGCCTTAGTGGAGACCCTAGGATGCATTTTTGAGACTATACATGCTTGACAAACATACATTTTGGAACTTCGTTGTAGTCTGATTTCAAACATTATACAATTATTCTTTTGATACTTGTTCCCGGGTTGTGGGAATTACATTACAAGAATACAATATTTGGTTATGTGAATCATTTACAAGTTATGCTTATGGCTATGCTGTCGTGAATATTGACTAAACACGACACAAGTATCCATTTGTGTCGGGTGTCGTCATGGCACGCTTTATCATCAATTATTTATATATTGCATCTCTATTGTTAACCATGTGTTATGACGATTCTGTCTCGCTCGCGTCCTCGTGTTTCCGCTCTCAGCGGGGGTGTGACATATTATTACTCATTAACGACTTGCATGTATATGTCAGTAAACACATTTGATCATGTTACCGTAAACACTATACTTGCTCTCCGTGGCAATGCGCAACTGCATTTTCTAGTTATATATAAATATCATATGTATAATTGTAAAAATACATTTATTAAAAAAAAGTTACAAAAAACATCTTTTATACTTGAAAAAAGTTATATTAATAGCATTTAAAAGTAAAAAGATGAAATTGCCTTGGACTTGACAGAAAACTTAACAATAGTTGGATTAAAGGGTGAAATCCATTACAAAATTTTTCGGGTAAATGTGTGGGACCCACGTGTCTTCAATCTAACACTTATTTTCCCGCCCAAAAGACAAAACCCCGATTTTGTCACTTCACGCGGATCTTATGCAACCTGCGTATCCTCCGTTACCCGATTCAGGTTGCTTTTCCATCAAACCCTAATTATTCACCTAAAATCGCATCTCACCAACGAAGTTATGAACCTATCGTCTTCCTCCTTCATCATCTTCTTCCTTTACCTCATATTCCAGCGCTCTTTTCCACCATCATAGAGTTCAACTGATTGTGGGTTCTTTTTTTCCAATTTTCATACAGGCAAGTCTTCATTATCTTCTCCATCTTCAAAGATTTTGTAAACTCTAAAGGAATATGCTTGTTCATCCCCACCTCGGTTCTTGGAGGATTCACAGGTTAGCTGTTCCTGCACTTTTAATTTTGTGGTTAGTATACCTTTGCAATTTCGATTAATTAGGTTTATCAATAGGGATTTTTGAAGTGTTGGGTTATTTGATTATTCTGATCCTTTATCGAACCCGTTGTTCGATTTTGTCTGATTTTAAAGAATCAACGTGGACAAAATTTGTTTGTCTCCTAATACCTATAATATCTTTTCATCTTTGATTATTTCTATTATATTTATATTAATGATAATTGACAAATCAATAATTAATTAGTAACCACAAATTTTTGTTTAAAAATACAAAGCATAAGCACACAATAATGAATGATGTTTACATTAATTTCTAGTTTTTCTCCTCTAGAAGTAGAGGTTTGAGATTTTTGTAGGTAGCAATCTCATCAAATTCTTATATATGCTTTCTTCTGGTTCATCATTGTTCACGTGACTGCGAATCAGACAACATTGAGCTGTACAATATTGCTGCTATACATTGCTGAATTTTCAAAGGTTTGATCATAATTATGAATCTTTTAATTTATAATGGCAAGTAGGTTTTGAGATTTATTGGAGTTTGTTATTGAGTCCAACAAAATGTTCTCCATTGTTATACCGCTAAGCACAGTAGTAATTAGGATATTGTTAGTTCTAAATTATCTGATAATTATCATTTGTAAATTTTTAGTCTTGCTTCAATAGTAAGGGCTTTGATCTGGAATATACAGTTGGTGGATCTGCAGTCGCTTGTGGCATTTCTCATAATCTGGTGCATAGATTTTGCATTTTACATTATATGCAAGGTTATTCTTATCAAAGGGTAAATGTGGGTGTCACTTGTCAGCACCATATTTATTCTTATCAAACTTTTTTCCGCTTCTCTCTCCAATTAAATAACGACATTAATTACTAATAATATTATTTATTAATTTTACATTATAATTTGTTTATTAATAAATTAAGAAAACAATCTTTTTATTAATGTTATTTTTATAGAAATAATTTTTTATAAAAATATTTTTTCTAAAAAATCAAACTATTTTTATGTAATATTTTAAAATTGGGTTTTTTAAAGTAAATTTTTTATAAGAAATTAATTAAAATAGGAAGTTATAGTAAGGAAATTTTTAAAAATGAAAAATTGTTAAAACGATATTTTGAAACAAGATGTTTACTTTATCTTTGAAAAAACACAAAAATTTAAAAAGTTCATATTATTGTTTTATTAGTTATAGTTATTACTTATACGTGGTTCCAATCATATCATGTCTTAGTGTATCGTTTTATAATTAATAATTTTTATTCTATTTAATATTTTATTTATTTAACTCGTTTAATACACGGGTTTACTAAAACTATTTCTTACTATAATTTATGTTTCTAAAACCGAATATTTTGTTCTTCCTTCTGATATTGCTTTTCAGGGGCCAAGACAAGCTTCTAGCATTTCTAGCTGACATACTGTTCTTGGTATTGTGGTCAACCCATGTGCAGCCGTTTTGCTATTTGGTGTTACCGGGCTATTATGTGTGGGAATCAAAGAGGTGGTCATTTATAGTGTTGTGTATATTCTTTCATTTTTCATTTATAGGTGGTCATTCATGTGGGTTTCTTTAAGTTACTTATATATAATTTTATGATAAAATGTTAGTGACTTTATAGGTTGAAAAACTTGCCAATTAGTATGTTGTCTGTGCATAATCCATATGTTAATGAATGTCAAAAGACCTTACTTAAATATTTAATTTGAGTTTAGTAACATTATTTATATGTGTATATTTGTGTATGTATAGATCTTCTGTGAATACCATCTAAATGTAAACACATGGTGCTATTTGACAAAACTCTATTGGCAGTACGAAATTTATATCATGTTGCTACTGGTGTTCTTACTGAATACTGATTTGTATGAGTTAAGTTTTAATGAAATTTATATTCTACTTATTGCTACTGTTTTACATTGAAAATTTTAATTTTGCACCAGGTTTAACTTTTTGGCTGCACATTTTGATCCCCAAACACCACACAATCCAAAAAAAATAACCCTTATGAAACGTTTACAATATGAATGGTTATTGAGGAAGCAAAACCTAATCTGATGGTTACAATCATTTTCGATCTTATTACATTTGCATTTTTCATGCTTTTGTGTGCTCAATTAAGTTTTTACAAAAATGCTTTTGTTCTAATTTTATGTCTTAGAATCCGATGTCTACATGTGATTAGCACCCATATACTTATAAGTTCTAAAGTCAACAAGTTCTTTAAAATCATAAAGTTTATAAAAGCATAAAAAGTGGCTTGTATTTCAAACACTACTAAATAAATTACAATTTTAATAAAATTACATTTTACATAGAAATATAAGTTAAATTAAATTGTAAAAAAGTGAATTTAGTTCCATAGAATGATTGTTGTTTTCCTTTAAATAGTAGTATATGTAGTTAATCTAATACTAATAAGCCTTTATAAAGTATGACACGTGTCATTCTTTCATTCTCTTTTATTATTGTTTTTCCGCTTAAATTCATATAACCAATTTCCCTATTTGTGTGGATTTTTTAACTTTGTTTTTAAATGTAGGATTTGCAAATCTCCACCTCTGGAAGTTTCACTCTTTATGAAAACTGTAAAATTAATCTTCACTAAAGCTTCATCAACGAGACAACGGCGGAATTTATTAGAATCGTCGATGGAACTACTCCAAGAGTTCAAGTACTCCATCGATTCTAAGTTTTGAACCCTCCATGGTGTATGTATCCTCTTTTTCCTCCCTTTAATATGTATAAACACACAAATCAAGAATCTTGAAGAGGGTTTTTAAATGTTTAAGTAGTTGCAGGGTTAGTTGTTGAAACAGAGCATTCGAAAGAATCTTTCATAGTTTCATGCAATCATTCTAAAATGGAGTTTTGTTTTTAGATTTACGGGAGAAGTTTCATAGAAAATTATGTGTTTTAATATAAAATTGGGAACATGGAAAGTAGAACATTAATAGAACTTCTTTTTCATTTTACATCAAAGGATTCATCTTTGTGATCATCATGATGTTTATGTTTTTTAAATATTAGGTTCATAGATAGGAAGTTAAAATTTGACTTCTTGAAACTGAAAGAAATTAGTTTTAAAATGGTTTTGGAAAGATGTGTACAAACAATATAAGTTGTTTGAGGACATTAACGCTATGTTCCCGAGTTCATTTAAGAAAAGAAAAGAAATAAATTGAAAGTAAAAGAAAATTGTTATGTTCTAGAGTTTTTTTAAGGAAGAAAAAGTAAAAAAAAGTAAGAAAGTTGTGTTCTTGAGTTTATTTAAGGAGGGAAAAGAAGGAAAATGAAAGGAAAATTAAGTCTAAAATAAATCCTTTCAAATTGGAAGATTTAGTAGTGTTATAGTTTATAAGCTATGGATCTACTAATATTATTATTATTAGTGAGTTATTATTTCAATTTTTATATTCAAAAATTTTTAAAAGTAGGTTGTTTACAACTCAAATTCATTAACCAAGCTAGTAATAAAAAAACAGAATAAGTATGATTATCATCAATTGATATAATAGAAATAACCAGTCGAAAAGACCATCAATGAAGGTATTGCTCCGTTATGATATAGTAGAAATAACGTTCATTAATTTAAAAAAGTTGTTTTACTTTGAATGCCGTTGACCTTTAATTGACTTCCATTGTTAGAACCATTTAATATTTTGTAATATAATTTCAAAAATATAAACTTTCCATTGTTACATATCATCAAAGTAAAAATTAAACGCATTTAAAAGTTTAATAATAAAAAATAATATTACATACTTGCCAAATTTGCTAAAAATACATTTAATAGAAACACAACTGTTAACTTTATCAGAAATTTACAGTTGTAATTTTATGAATTTTTATTTCTAAGTTTATTGTAATAAATGACCAACATTTAATATACACTCGTGAAACGTAACTACAAGTATACAATTACAATTATTAGAAGAAAATTTATTTTGTCCGTCTTTTATTTTAATTACTAAAAATGTATACAATCATGATTTTTTTATTCAAACTCGTGTAATACATGAATTTCTAAATCTAGTGTTAACATAAAAGGGTATTTAGAGTACTTTTTAAAAATAAAGGATGATGCGTGCAACTTTATATAAACTTAAAGAGGTTTATACTTTATATAAGTTAAATGCCTAACATTTCGAATCGAGTGAATTACAAATTGTGTCATTTATTAATACATAAAATTACACCGTGTGTCTTTTAGTTTCAATAATTACAATGTATGTAATTTTTTTATAATCCACACACATATTATCCTTTACACTAAACTCCATCCAAATTCACAATTAAGTTAAGCATTTGTCCTTCAAATGAGGGACATTTATGTAATTTGACAATTTGTAATTAATAAAACATTAAGTAATTGAGACTTTAATAAATCATCTAACTCTTATGCCCTTTTTAAGAACGGGCAGTAGGGAACAAACCCTAAATCGCAAATTGAAAGCTTAAAATGAAGCAACGAAGTCCAGATCACTATACATGAAGTTAAAAGCGAGATTGATGCTCCTATGTAGTGAGGATTCTACAGAGCGATGACAACAACTGCAGTTATCAATGCTAACTTGCGCCATTACCGAATCCAACGTCTTCTTCATCCCTCAGATTCAACCGAATTAAAGCACAACTTGACATCAGTAAGTCCATTGTCTTCCTCTTCCCTCATCGGATTAAATCTATTTGAAACACAATTTGATATTACTATCATTAAAGTTTATGGACTATATAAGCAAATTAGTGCAACATAAGCAATTATCTAGGTTTATAGTTGCTAATGTAGTTGCTTTATTTTTGTTAGGTTCATCTAATGTAATTATTGTCTCATATAATGTATGGTTCAAGTTATGATTGATGTACTAAAGATAGTTATGCATATCCAATAATTCGGATATTTGCATTTCGAATATACAAAAATTTAGATATTGATTTTGAAAAAAAATTCGGATATTAGGATATCTGATTATTCGAAAACTTAAAAATATTTTTTATTATTATTTTTAAAGTGTTAAACATTTTATATTTTATGTTGTAACTGTCAGTGTATATTAGGACTATTTCTAATGTGTGTTGTTTTTACATTCTTTTTATAATAACATATGCCTAATTATTGCAAAAAAAGAAGTTCGGATAGTTGAATCGCTATTCGTTTCCAAAATTCTAGATATCGGAATTTCAGACATCGGAATTTTCAGATATATATACGAATACGGATAGTAATTTTTACTATCTGCAAATTTCAAATATCCGATTTTGAACACCTTTAACATGAAGGCGATAAAATACATAAATGTCTCTCATGTTAGTGGCACATGACTGAATTAACTGTAAGTTTAGATGAAGGTTAGTCTAAGGACGATAAATATATAAATTGTTTTAAAAAAGACATTTCATGTAATTATTAAATTTAAAAAGCATAACATGTCATTTCATATATTAAAAAAAACATAATTCGTAATTTAATCTTTCTTAGCCTATATTCCTTGCATAATGCATATGGACTATTAAGGGCACTATGATCATAATTCATACACGAGGGACTATACACGAACACGGTTTCTTCGCCCAGGCAGCTTCAGTATCTACGTTGACGATAATATCATCACACATAACAAATTCAAGCATTTGAGAGAAATATATCAGCAATTCAGATACGCTTCATATACATACACATCATATACATCATCTATACATCCACAGCGATCGAAGATCTTTGTATGTGATGGGGAACACATCGTGTGTATTTGTAGGTTGCATAGATCAAGCTAGCGTCGGAATCGTAGAAAAATGGGGTCGGTTCGAGAAATTGGCTCAGCCAGGCCTCAATTTCTTCAACCCTTGCTCCGGTCAATATCTCGCCGGCGTTCTCTCCACCAGAATTCACTCTCTTGAAGTCAAAATCGAAACTAAAACCAAGGTCATCTTTTCCCTTCATTAATCATTAATCATTATGATTGATTGATCATAGGTTATGTGATTATGGTGCGTATGAATTGTGATGTGATGTATGTTGTGTGTTTAAACCCTAATTATAGGATCTGGGATTTGGATTGTCATGTAAGTTCATTTGAATTGTTAGGTTATGATTGCAGCTGTTGATTGTTAGGTATTTAGACATGAGGGATGGATCAAATAGAACCAAATTAGGGTTAATTAGTGAAGCCCTATCATCAGGGTATTCATAATTCTATGATCTTTCTTTATCATCGTGTTGCACTTTTTCTCTTATTATTCTGTTTGGGGAAAAGTAGGAAATGCATTGGATTTTTGACAATGGTTGAATGTTTTATAATACAATTGCAATGAACAAATATCATGTCAAGACATGGTATTGATAAGCATAACACTGCCCATAAAAGTGTCAATATTATATATTTAACTACCTGAGCTCTGCAGGAAGCAGAATTTTGAAAGCCATCCCCTTCCTTGAATACTATACAGGTTCTTGAATTTCTCAGGACCAGATGGTGACTATTCTTTGCCTCTTTGGTGCCTTGTTTTCTTTCTATCTTTGATGACATCACACAGTTCATTCAGGATGATGATTGGGTGTGTGTGTGTGTGTTAATTGTATTCTTTCTATCTGTGCAACATTGTATTCTTTCTATCTATGCAACCTGTGTAGAGTGTGGTTTTTGACACTCTTGAGCAGTAACTTCATCATTTTGGTATATGTCTTAATTGTGTTCATCATTTATGGATACTAAATCAAGGCATACAACAGTGTGTTCCTGCTTGACAGTAGAAAATTTAGTATCATGTATGATTAGTTGATTCTGGTCTCTAGCTTTATGTGGATTGAGGTTATATAACACTAGATTTCTTCCTCAGAAAAAAGTTACATTTGTGTGGCAGAGTAAATACTTCTTAAATTCAGAGTTGTTGTGTTTTTATTACTGTAGATCAGCTACATTTCTCAAAATAATTCTTAAGTTCAATATAAAACTGTACGTAAAAGGTTTAGAAGCCAGAATAATATTAATTTTCTTTTCTTTGCAGGACAATGTATTTGTTCAAATTATTTCCTCCATCCAGTACCGAGTAATAAAGCAAAATGCTGATGATGCGTTCTATGAGTTGCAGAATCCCCGGGAACAAATTCAAGCCTATGTTTTCGATGGTAAATTTTTTAAACTCTTAAATCATCTAACTTCTTGATGTTGCCTTTATTCATAGAGGTGGCAAAATGGATTTTCAGGACCAGGGTTGATATGGGATAAAATTATGTCGGGTTATGTTGACCGAAAACACTTTTTTTGTTTTTCTAAAATTGTTAAAATCTTGTATGAATTATCAGTGTTTTCAATGAATACTTTGTTTCAGTGGTAAGAGCACAGGTTCCAAGAATGAGTTTAGATGAGCTCTTTGAGCAGAAGGATGAAGTTGCAAAAACTGTATTGGAGGAACTTGAGAAGGTAAATTGACATTATGCGTCGCATTGTTTATTTATTTGATTATATTAAAGCACATCATGGTTTAAAACCATGATAAAGTACAGTTTTGCCTCTAATTATTTGAGGTCAACCATGTTTAAACTTCAAGATATTTTTGGCTATGCTACATGTCAGGTGATGGGAGAATATGGGTACTCAATAGAGCACATACTGATGGTGGACATCATACCCGACCCCTCTGTGCGTAGAGCAATGAATGAGATTAATGCAGGTACTTGACCTGCCTAATTTGTGCATTAACATCTGCAATATAACTACTGTCTAGTTAACTTCTGGTTTGATGGATATATTTCTTAAAGATATATAACTCAAGTAAATACAGAAGTATCATTGCATAGATCAATGATCATTACTGTAAGATGAAGCAATTTTGCTGTTAATATACAGAAATATATTTCTTATTGATTTTCTAATTATGAAAACTTCCTTGTATTATATGAAACCCAAAACATGGGAAGTTGATATCAAGTAGTTACCAAGGACTAGCTGATATTTAATTATGAAATTTATAGAAGTGAAGGGAAACTCTGTTTATTTATTTTTTAACACATTTGTCTGTTGATAACCTTTGTTATCATTAATAAAATTTCCAATATACCCCTTCTAACAAGAATCGAGAAAATTCACTCCGCTATCACAAAGCGTCTCATATAACTGTTATTTATCGTCATTAAATGCTTTTACCAATTTGAATTTTCATACATGTGATTATTACAACTGTAAACATCATCCAAACACTATTTTCTACATTTTGCTTTATACCTTAATTCTTATTGTTCATCATCACATATGAGCATATACTTTTAAAAACAAACTAATATCGTCTTACTTGCTTACTAAAATACACCTTTTTGTCTAATTTTTTATTTGTTATTTTTATTTGTCTTGCAGCACAGAGGCTTCAACTTGCTAGTGTATACAAAGGAGAAGCTGATAAGATCCTTCAAGTTAAGAAAGCAGAAGCGGAAGCTGAAGCCAAGTATCTGGGGGGAGTGGGTGTAGCAAGACAGAGACAAGCAATAACAGATGGATTAAGGGAAAACATATTGAACTTTTCACACAAAGTGGAAGGTGCATCTGCAAAAGAGGTAATGGATCTTATTATGATCACACAATACTTTGACACTATCAAAGATCTTGGAAGTTCCTCAAGCAACACCACCGTTTTCATACCCCACGGGCCGGGCCATGTTAGAGACATTGGTGATCAGATTCGCAACGGGCTGATGGAAGCAAAAGCAGGAAGCAGCTAAGTAATACAGAAAAATACTTGAATACATCTTAGTTTTGAAACATTTGTCTGTTATTTGATTTTAATGGATTTGTTGAAAGTGCATATATTACTATGGAATTTATAGATGTTTGCTTACTATTGTGTGAACCTTTATATATATAATTTTTGTGTATGTATGTGTTTATAATGGTGGTGGAATGGTTGGCTTGACGGATCTGGTAACGTGTTGAAAAATTTTTTACAGTTCTGTTGAATATTGGAATTATGTGGTTTAGCATTTGAACGCGCTTTAGTTGATTTTTGATCTGTTTGATCAACTTGACAAGTTAAAATGTGATATAACTCAAATTAACTCTTTAAGTAACTAGAAAACAGATGAGGGCCTTAACTTAGAACTCACTTGTGGCCTGCCATAAGGTTGAGCTGCCTCTCATTAGTCATTACTCATAACACTTGGAACTAATGAAATACCAGCTTTCGTCCGCATAGAAAAATACTCAAACTAATGTTTCTCGCTTCTTGTTTTCCCTTTTACAAACACAGTAACACACAGATAACAAAACAATCTCATTTGTTTTCAAAAGCGTCACCCCATTAAAAAGCGGGGCATGATCAATGTGAATAATGTTTGAGCATGTTGCTTCCCTTTCCACTTAGTTTTCTCTTGCTTTCCATGGGCAGTGGGCTAGTGTTAGGTTCATTGATTTTCAAGTTTTATTTTCCAAATATGAAAGATTGAAGAACTACTTCAAAACGGTGATTTTGATTGTAAGACTGGGCTAGACAAAGAATCAAAGGTGGCGAGAGTGTCGCTGTCATGGTGGTGGTGTCTGGTGACAAGGAATGGTTGTTGGCAACAAAGACGAAGCACTATCCCTACCATCCTCACTCTTGCATATATGATCAACGGCATAGCAAGTCTGCTAACATGGTCACGTGAGTTGGACATGATGGAAACCAAATCAGAAAACTTAAAACTTTTAACACGTAATAACTATCAATCCTATTAATAAGAAAACAAAGTGTTTATTCTCATGCGTTTGAAATTTTAATAACTTTTCCAGAACTAGAGATGCACAAAACCGGTTTTAAACAAAACCGAATCGGTTTAGAAACCAGTACAGATCAAATCAATGCTGGTTAAAATCCGATTGGTCAAACCGGTGGAATAAAAAAAACAGCTTCTAAGAGGAGAAACCGGATTGAAACCGAACCTCTTTTTAAGGGGCCAGCCTCATGAATCATCTTAATGGGCCACCCAAATCAGTTGATGGACGTTAATAATTCTGTGAAGTGTGATGTGATTCTTTCCCCCAAACACGTTTCTGAAATCAATCATCACCGTCTACAACACCTTCATTTCTTCATTCCTTCACAAAATTCAGTAATTCACACACACACAAATCAATCGATCGATTATCAATTCAACAATTCAACAAACAATGGGGAAAGATTCAAACGACGAACAGATTGCCGCCATGAAAGAGGCCTTCACACTCTTCGACACCGACGGCGACGGCAAGATCGCCCCATCGGAGCTCGGGATCCTCATGCGATCTCTCGGCGGAAACCCTACGCAAGCGCAACTCAAATCCATAATCGCCGAAGAAAAACTCACATCTCCTTTCGATTTCAACCGCTTCACCGACCTCATGGGGAAACACCTTAAACCGGAGCCCTTTGATCGCCAGCTTCGTGATGCCTTCAAGGTCATCGATAAGGATGGAACCGGATACGTCGTCGTTAAGGATCTCAAACATATACTCACCAGCATTGGGGAGAAACTGGAGCCTGCGGAGTTTGATGAGTGGATTAAAGAAATTGATGTTGGATCAGATGGGAAGATCAAGTATGAGGATTTTATTGCGCGTATGGTTGCTAAATGATTTGTAAGTTTCGATTTTCTTAATCTTTTTGTAGTTTTTTTTAGCTTTTTTGTGATTTGGATGTTGATAATGTGGGAATTCTGTACTTGTGTTGATGATTTACCGCCAATTTTTATGTGTTATCCACAGTTGCAAAATTAAGTTCCAATTGTAGGTATCCGTATCATGTGTTCTTCAAATTGAGTTACTTAGATTTCAAAAACATAGAATTTGCTAATTGTATTGATTAGTTTGCCTTTGTTCGTATAGTTAATTTTACACATTTGAAATTGCAGTTCATTGGTAATAAAACTTGGAATTGGTGTAAGAAAGACGGAATGTTTTCAATCAAGATTTCTTCTTTTTTTAATAATGCATCTTTGCCTGTGCTTTAAGTTGAAGTTACTATTCAGGGGACTATTTGGGGGGTTGTTACAGAAGCTGTATAAAGGATGGTAAATGATGTCTAGTAGCTTCGGGCTTTTGCGTTTGGAAATGATTATTCTTGATTAGCTTAAAATGTGAATTGTAAAATGTTACCTATCTAGATCTTTTAATGGCTCATTTTGGTGTTTGTTTATGTATTTTGGGTGGGAATGTTTGAGATATTATGTTGTTGGTTGAAAAATTGGGACGGAGAATTATATCATATATGTATGGCTGACTGGTTTAGACTAAAGGTAAAAGGAAGTGTTCTCTACATTCCTTCAAGTAGAAGTGCCCTTTAAACTGACCAATTTCTGTTCTTAAAGTTACATGTTCAAAGGGAAATTGACTTTTTATCGAGGTATTTTTTATTTGCTAAAGTAATTAAAGACACAGGTTTGAGGCTATAGAAACTGTAATAACATGCTACTCAGGCTGTGCTGTATGTGCAATACTTCTTTTATAGGAATATTAGAGTGTTGCATAGTTTGTAGAATTGTAATTATATATAAAGATGGTAGGATTTCTTGTTGGCATTCATAATTGAAAGTAGTAGCAGATGAACTTTTACAAAGGTTGGTACAAAAGTGTAATTGGGGCAATAATTTCCCATGTAGGAATCTCTGCTCATACGTAGAAATAAAATAGGAACCTGAAATTACATAAACATGGATCACTGTGAAAGGATCATGTAAAAAGATTTTGTTGGTGTAAATATCAGTTATGCAAACTGTTTGTAAGAGAGGAGAAAGGCGAATAAAGAGAGAACTTTAAATTCTAGGATGCTTATGTACAGAAGGCTCAGATGACATTGAGAGGGAAGGTTAGATTAAATAATTATGCAATTTGAAGAACTCTGTTCAGTCTTCTTTAATATTCACTTAACCACAACAACTAGAGGCTTGAAAATGGGATTTTGGGTTAACGTGCCCGGTTGGGCTGGACTGCCCCCATCAACGCTTTTTTATACATTTCTTTGGATTGTATAAATAATTAATGTATTAAGTATGATTACATAAAGTATAGCAATCAACTAGTGTAATCTTTTTATTGAAGTTATTCGGTAGCTGTTAGCATTTGAATTATAATTTACGCACTTTTGAATCTTGACACATTTCATATCTTGGTAAGTGTCTAAGGTTTTTCCATTTCGACCCGTTTGACAAATAGAAGATAGCCCAAATTGGCTATAATTTTGTAAACAGGTTGAAATTGGCCTCATTTGTGAAACTGAAGTTATGCCTCTAATCTGATCATGTTTGTCATGTAGGTTGGAGGTGCTAACGGCTATTGGGTCTCACTTCCATTCTTGTTTTTCTTTAGATGCAACATTTCTCTTTCCTCTGTACCTGGCGTATGCTTTAGAAACCATAAATTTGTGCGCAACAGTCATTGTACTTTGTATGTTCTGACAATAAATGAATATAGATTTTTCCATATATATGTTATTAGTTTGGTTTATCAAAAAGATAATTTTTGTATCAATATTCAATATTTTCGAACTGATCATGAATCCTTTCTGTCTTTCACTGAACCAACCTCGGTATTGTTAACAATAAAATAGTATAAATCAGCCGTAATGAGTTCTCTTAGGCCACACGAAGTGGTTATTAGGGAATTGTTTTCTGAATCTAAATCACACAAACGTAGAGCACATAAAACCAACCTCCTACATGTCAGACTAGCTGATATTTCCTCCAATTAACAACTTAAATTCATAAGTAAATAAACGTTGGGTCTTTGAAACGCTCTTTAGGTAGTTTAGTCAAGTGTATGGTTACCTAAATAACCAAAATATATAGAATTAATGATAGTTTCAATATAAACCAAATCCAGTAAATACATTTACAACAGGACTATTGATGGAGTCCAAAAAAGAGTCTGGAATGATAATATCATATATATATATATATCAGACAGATTTTAGTAAGCTATTAGACATTTGATATTTAACAGAAAGATTTCATGATTTTCCAGTAATTGATCAAGGTGTTTTATTATACATATTGTAATGTAGGGTTGGCCGTGGGGATTACGGATTAATACATTAGGTAAGATTTCCGTCTCTATATAAAATCATGTATATCCAAACGCATAGAAATACATCAATTTTCATGTATCCACAAAGGCTTCTCTCAAAATCCCCCTTTCCCTGTGTTCTTTTATGATAGACCAAACATCCTCTCTCTCTTAAATTCTTCAAAAATAGTTTGACGACGCCACCGGGACCATTACCTATCAAAACCTAGCCGACCTCACTGTTTTCGGCCATAATATGTATTAAATCTAATCCTATACCACCAGAAATAATTCAAAGTAACATATCCAAATATATAGTCAACGTTGTATTTATCTTTTTTCTTAGAAATAGCTAATAGTTAACTTAGGTCGTTAATTCTTTGCATCTTTACAATCTGTATTATGAAATCAAATCAATTGAGATTCTTGATATGGTATCGGATCCAATATCCTCACAAACCATAAATCGCCACTTCAAGCAAATTGTTGGTTCTTTTTTCAACCATGGCCTACGCCATGAGTAGAGCATTTAAAGCCCCCCCCCCCTGCTCAGAAATGAAAGATTATACGTATTTCGTTCGAAAATTTTATATGTATTAAGTCCAGCCCCTCTAACATAGTATGGGAAAAAAAATTTATGGGTCCTATAACCTTCGGGCCCCCCTACATATGTCCGCCATTAACCTACGCCTCACCGGCTCACCCTCTAGTGGCCACATCAAACAACTTCAACATCAAGAAGTAGTGACAATATATTACAGATTACATGCAATAAATTAAAAGATGAATTGGCCATTCTAGGTAAGAAACTAGTCGATGAAGATGGTACAAACACCATACTAGCGTGTCTCAATCAAACTACATATATGCGCATTCTTAATGCTATATCTGCCTGTGATATGCCCATCCATTTCAATGTGCTTCACAAGAAGCTAATCAATCATGAACAATCAAGCAACATTCACCAACCAAACAAAATGACTTTTTAATCTTGAGGCGTTCACTCCCACAAAACAAAATTAGAGGAAGTTCATAAGAATTGGCTAAAGCCTTGAATTAGAAGTTTGACGAATTAGGGTTTAAAACTGAATGTTTATAACCTTGCAGGATAGTGAAATTGATGATTTTCCTTCTAGTGATGTGAGATTAAAATCTTTCACTTTACAAGTAAAAAATAATTGATGTCTAGTAAATATTTGGTTCGTGTTTAGTTCGAAAACCAAAATATGAATTTAAATTGATAAAGATTTAAGGACTGTTTGACAATTTATGAATGATAAAGTGCTGAACTAATAAGAGGTCTATACTATTAATTGCTGAACCATTAAGAGATTTGAACCATTAAAAGATAATATATCGCTTAACTATTCAAATGCAAATTTTTGACCAATTCAGATAAGAATTTTTAATCATTCAACAATAGACCTCTTAACCATTCAGCATTATTATTATGCTTAACCATTCAGAAGCAAATGTCTGAACCATTCAGATATTTGCTCGCGAAACAAACAGTCTGAACCATTAAATGTTAAATCATTCTGTTATCTAAATCATTAAGAATCCGATTAAGATACCGCTAAACAATCCCTTAATTATGGTCAATTTAATAATTCTAACTGTAAGCTTAAATTGTGTAAAATGATTATATCAACATAAATGAACGTTGGCAACTAAATACACAATGAACCACCCACAACCACAAGTTATGTCACCTATGTAATCTCATGTGCCCCATTGATGGGAAATCGAGCACCATCTCCATGGCGATGCTTCTCTTCCCCCACACTACAACTTCCATCAATCGCCGGAGCTCACCGTCACTCACTCCCCTCCGATGTTCTTCTCCGGTGACCGTCAAATCGTCCCCATTGAGCTCTATTACAAGCTCCAATGGCGGAAATAGCACAGGCTCTGCAATTCTTTGGTACAAGAATGATCTTCGTATCGATGATCACCCAGGTCTTATTGCTGCCTCCAAACATACGACAGTTGTTCCTCTTTATGTCTTCGATCACCGGATTCTTCGCAGTGAGTTTCTCTCAAACTTCTTACATTATTAGACCATGTGTAGTTAGTGAGTTTAGTTAAAGTGACACCTAAATGGCTAAATGTCTTGTAAATAAAAATAACTTTTTTAAATAAGGTGTAATGGCTACCTAGTATTTGCGGCCCTACTGATGCAATAATAATGGAAATGTTGTGTTTGGGCGCGGTTAAGGGCTTCGCGTCGTATGGGTTTGGAGTCCCTTTTAACTATATTGTAATTGTATTTGGAGATCTACTTCTGTCCATGTCATCATATTTGGCGTCTCCAAAATATGCAGTATGTCCTGTCTTGGTGCAATTTTGTTCTAGAAATAGTGATTCATATTCGAATAGGAGGTCAATAGGTTTATGATGTTCTAGATTTGTCTGGACTTTTTGGAGAAGCATTTAGTTGTTGTTGAGTGGTTGCGAAGGCGTAGATAATGTATGATTTTATGAATTGAGTTTGATTATAATATGATACTGTTTAGATCAATTTAATTGTTGTGAACAGTGAATGGTGTAGAAATTGCTTGAATTGAGTTTGAGTGTAAAGTTATAAACACCTCTGTTAATAAGGTAATAAGCACATTTAGTGTTATATGAATTCATGCATTGATGGTTGTGCGGTGGTTCTCATTGTACCAACTGCAGGCTTCAATGAAGATATGTTAGAGCTGCTTGTGTTTGCTGTGAAGGATCTTAGAAGTTCGTTGAAGGATTTGGGATCTAATCTGATGATCAGGTTGGGTAGGACTGAATCTGTTATTGAAGATCTTGTAAAAGAGGTTGTTACCTTGAAATTTGGTTAATAAGAGTATTTTAAATATATAGGAAAGAGAAATGGTTAAGTACCCAACATCTAATAATTGATCAGGGTTGGAACAGGTTAGGGCTGCCAACATTTACACACAAGAAGAGGTGGAGTACTACTCGTGGTTGGTGATTGATAAAGTTAAAGAGAAATTGGAAGACGTGTTTCTTGAAAAAGATAGCCCTAAAATATCTCTATGGAGTACTTCCTTCTATGATGTAAAGGTATATTTGCTTGGTTCAGCAGTGCTACTTTGAAATTTGGATTGTGCTGATGTAATCTAATTTTCTAGGATGTGGTGGATCTTCCATTGTCATATAATGAGTTTCAACGATTAAAACTGCCTGTGCTTTCACCCCATTCAGCTCCAAATTTACCTGGTGTAGTGGCAGATTTGGCATGGGGTAAGTACTATGCTTCAGCTTGAGAAACAGAGAAAGTTAATCCATATTTTGGGAATTTAATTTGTGGTTTTGAGTTTTGACATGGGAATAGATATTTGGTTCATGACCCAGGTCCTCTACCGACACTTGATGATTTGAAGGAATTCATGGATGAAAGTCCATACAAATTACAAGATAGCTGGAGTTTGATCAAGAACACTTCTGCTGAATATGTATTGCAGAACGATAGGATTCTTATGTCAAATGGTGTGACCAACGGTCAAAGCAATTTCAATCCCCTTGCTTCTCAAATGAAGAAAAAGAGGTTGAAGAAAACAGCGTTTATAACAAAAAGTGGATTTTTTGTTGGAGGTGGAACTAATGACGTGCTTAATGCACTGGCTGCATATTTAAAATATTTTGAGGGTACCGCACGGGATGATTGGCAGGAGTATGTAGTTTACTAACTTCTTACAACTGATATCTCTTTACATGCCTTTACTTGTAATTTTGCAATCAAATTAAGTTTCACTTTGGCTGCTTATAATTGCAGGCTTCATGAAAAATTACGTATTGCTGAAACCCGTGAAGGAGCTTCATTTGGTTTACTCTTTGGACCTGTCCTTCAGCTTGGAGTTGTTTCTAGAAGAAAGGTATATGATGAGACCATACAATATGAAAAAGACCGAAATGGTGGATTCCTGTCACCCTTTGGGTACTCAACTTTCACTGTAGCTTCAGTAGTTGATCATGTTTGCTCAAGAGAGGTGTGTTTTCTGTATTAACATATGGTATGATTATTGTTACTAGTCTTGATATATTTTATTCCAACGTTGTGACATTTCGTGACAGTGGTACCGTCTTTTGGCTTCAAGAAGTCAAGTGGATTCCACAAATAGATATTCTACTCGTTATTGGAGGTGGAAAGGTCATCTAATACAGGCTAGTATCAAAAACTAATGTGAAATTAAATTTTAGAGTGAAAAAAATGAAGTCATCTTTTGGTTTCATTCTTTATAAATTCTTTGTGTTCCAGTATGCTGTTATGGGACATGAAGGTCCTGCTATCCTTCTTGTACATGGTTTCGGTGCTTTTTTGGAGCATTATCGTGACAATATTGTTGACATAGTTGAAGGTGGCAACCGAGTTTGGGCTATCACACTTCTAGGATTTAGAAGATCAGAGAAACCAAATGTTGTGTACACTGAACTGATGTGGGCTGAGTTACTAAGAAGTTTTATAATTGATGTTGTTGGGGAACCAGTTCATCTTGTTGGGAACTCGTTTGGAGGTTTGTTCCAATCTTCTATAGAGCACGCTAATCTAAACTTATTGTTAGTCTATGATTGTAAAATAATGATGTCAAGGAGAATAAAAATTATTTCTAATTTGTATGTCTCCAGGCTATTTTGTTTCTATTGTTGCTGGCTTGTGGCCTGCTTTAGCCAGGTCTGTGGTGCTCTTGAATAGTGCTGGCCATTACATCCCAGGATATTCTTCTGTACCTCCCTCGAAGGTGATAAAACATAATGGATGATCAACTGAGATCGTTCGACTTTAGATGGACAGTTTCAACGTTTTTGTCAAAACAAAGTTTTGCCAACATTTTGATTTCCTAACAGTTGCCGAATCGAGAAAACGATGTCGTCATTTAGTTTCTTTATATCTTTGCTTTTTCAGGAAAGGAAAAGTACAAGAATTGCATGGTTAGGGGCCAGGGGACTTTCGTTCTACTTGAGACTAAGCTTTAGGAACTTAGTGAAGCGTTGCTACCCGACTGTAACTTTCTCTTACCTTACTTTTCACAGTATCCCTGTGTAGTTTCTGGTGTTAGTTATTAATGTTACTGAGTATGTTAATCTCTGCAGAAAACAGATCGGGCTGATGAAGGGCTCCTCAATGAGATGGTCAGGGCAGTATCCTTTTTCAAGGCCCTGTTACATTCTGATTTGATATAAGCATATAACTTCCTTTATGTATGCTGTTTTAACACTTCTATTCCATGTCATGTGTTTATTTTTCAAGAAATAAAAATATTATCTTGGTTCCATTTATCTAATGTAAGACCTTTGGAATGTACCCATGTGAATTGTGTTAATTCTGCATTCCTTAATCAAGGCTAGTCATATGACCCTGGTGTTCTGGTGGTCCTTGAAAGCATCTTCACATTTGATCCTTCAATCCCTATGAATTATCTTCTTAAAGGATTCAAGGAGAAAGTCCTTATTATCCAGGTAAGTCAGATCGATAAAAATGATGGATAAAATATTGTAGTCACTTGCTACCCTTTTGAATCTTGTATGTGTATCAGGGCATGAAAGACCCAATCTCTGATTCCAAGACCAAAGTAAGTGTTGTTACGAAACACTTCAAAGAATTTGTAATCAAGGAGCTGGATGCAGGTAATACAATTTGCACTGTAACAACGGCCTGATATGCGTTGGTTAAAAGTTGAAATTACGACCCATTTACTTAAGAACGGATCTATTCAGGCTATGTTTTATACCTAACGGGTCAAATGGGTAACGAGGTCAAATGTCGGGTAAATTGCAATATTGCATAACAACCTCATAAAAAGTTCTATACAAAAAGTTGGACTAGTTTTGAAATGCTGTGATAGTATATAGCGCCCTTATTAATTATGTAATTAGATAAACCAACTGTTTGATATGCATTGGTTATAATGGCCATTTCAACCCATTAACTTGTTGATTTCGGGTTCTGCTTTTATCTCAAATGGGTAATGAAGATGAAAATAAGAACTATTAAAAAGTGTTTCTGATCAATGCTCCCATTTTCCCACATATGTAGTTTTTGCATTCATGTTGACTTATTTATCTCATATAGGCCATTGCCCCCATGATGAATTGCATTCATGTTGACTTATTTATCTCATATAGGCCATTGCCCCCATGATGAAGTACCGGAGGAAGTCAACCCTATCATCCGGGAATGGGTGACCAATATTGAAAGTAGACATGAAAATAGAAGCAGGATTACAACGACCTGAGAAATGCCTGTACTTTGTATTTTCTCATACCACAAAACCAGGTAGCAAAAAGGAGCATTTTTGTCAATCCAAGTGGTCTGTGTTTCAAGTTAGACTGCATTCAGCGTGTACATACATAGCTTTTGTACCTTTCAAACATTTGTGTCTCATTAGAAACTAGAGCGATCTAAACTGGATTCGGTTTAGATCTGGTTTGGTCCATCATGGACAACAAACAAACAAAACTTAGAGCATTTGTAACTATTAGAATGAACAGATATTGATATCCATTTTTATGGTGCATGTCTATATAAAGAGGAGGCTTATTTTGTCAAATTACTATACATGTCTAAGCATGTCTCTTAAAACACTTACCTAGAGTAATGCAAGTCATTTTCCTATTTAGTTATATGTTTTTGTATTTAGTAATTTTCTCAAGAAATGAGACAGTTCTTATTTGCGGCCCGGGTGGTGAGGGGGTGGTGGTTGTAAGTGAGTGCTTACATTACTCTTCTCATGTCACACTCAGAGAGGCGTGTAGCTCTAAGTTCTCACTTGTAAGCAATCACTTAGAAGCCTTTTCACTTATTGTCTTATACTTACATGAATTGTATTTAAATGTTTATAGCTTGTGAGCTACTTTATTAAAAAAGTAGATTAGTTTTTTTAATAATATAAAACAGGAGGACACAAACTAGAAACTTGTTGTGCAGGATCTTTGGCTCCGCCATGTTGCAGCTGATAGCAGTACCGGTTTCTGCTGATAATGGGTCATTATTGCATACTCTTACCCAGATGGTTGATGCACAGCACTGGGCATGCAATTAGCTGTAATACCCTACACACATACATTGTTTACTGATGTAGTTGTATTGCAATAGGGCATAGGCAATGTTTTATTATTTACTACAGGTGACAACATTGGCTTATTTACCTATCTCAAATGGGTCTATTTGGGTTATCATTATCTCAAACAAAAAAAATTAGATTATTATTGTAAAAAAGATTGTTTTCTGATCATTAATAGCACATATATCGTTTAGTGGAGGTGGTAACTTTGACCCAATTACTTATAATTCAGTCTATTTTGGTTGTGCTTTATCTTCAAGGGGTCTATTTGGGTTGTATTATTAACAATTTAGATTATTAATGTAACAGAATTGTTTTTATGATCATAATTAACTCATTTACTTTTTAGTAGATATGCGCTAATGCCGTACTGTGGAACTACAAAATCAATTTAAACCATGTCCAAATAGACTTTAGAGAAATATATCATCACAACTCGTAAGTAACTTGTGTAGCAGTTTACTTGGTATCCACTCTGTAACACCCGGCTCCTCATACCATCAATATTGTCCGCTTTGCCTATAAGGAGCTCACGGATTTGCTTTTGGTTGTCCGGGTGAAAACTTCACAGGCCCTGGATTGCTGTCACCGAGCACGCTTAACTGTGAAGTTCTCCTCTCATCCACAACCAATGCGCCCAAAACGCGTTGGTGATATTAAAGACTAGACATTCCTTATAAATCAGAAATCTCTCCTATCCACGGCCGATGTGGGATACATGTAGGGTGTCACAATCACCACCCTTTGGACTCATCGCCCTCGATGAGCCTGAGAGAGTCATCATCCTTGGTGAGATATGTCCCACATCCCGAATGTCACATGAATGGCTCTGATACCATTCTGTAACACTCAAACCCTCATACTACCAATATTGTTCGTTTTACCCATGAGGAGCTCACGGATTTGCTTTTGGTTGCCCAGGTGAATACTTTCCACGGAGGTCACCCATCCCTGGATTGTTATCACCTGAGCACGCTTAACTGTAGAGTTCTCCTCTCATCCACAGCCAATGCGCCCAAAACGCGTCTGTGATATTAGAGAGTAGACATTCCTTATGAACCAGGAATTTCTCTTGTCCATGACCGATGTGGATAAATATAAGGTGTCAAACTCAAACAGGTTTGAAGGAGTTTCAAACGTGTCAAAAACGACTCAGGTACCTGGAAAATGCTGATTATCCGGCAATTTTGTAAATGAGAATTATAGATTTACATTATGATACCCAAAAAATGACATAATTTAGGAGATGAAAGTGTACATACTCTTATTGAAAACGGTGAATGAATAGAATGCCCGCCATTTTTGCCATATCTAGAAACCTTAAACAATTTTGTCTCAGTTGAAAATAATAATGCAAGAAAATGAAATCGCCAAATAAAGGCTCCTTGAAATGCAATGAAAGTATCATGTCCCATAACTTGTAAATTTGTTGATTTGGGCTAGTTACTATATATACTAATTTGGGTAGGTTGAGTAGTACTTTTCTCGCCGCTTTTGATGCCAAGTGTTAGACACCTATAGTAGAGGTGCACAAACCGAGTTTTGAGTCGTACCTGAAACAAGGTATAACCCGGGTATGAGCCCATCGGGATTTTTTTGGGCCCGGGTACTAGTGAATCTGGGTCAGAATCCGGGTAAGGTACCAGGTGATGAAAATCCTATCTATTGGTACTAGGCAGGGTCGGGTCGAATCCAGACTAGGTACTGAACTAGGTACAAATCCGAGTATTTTCTTTCTTAGCATATGACAATGGGTATAAATTTGAATTGAATTTAAACATTGGCAATGCTATAAATTCAACTGTTGGCAATAGTTATAAAAAGTATCATAAATGCTATAAATACTATTAAATATCAATCATTGTTTGTTATTATGATGAACTAATTTGAACTTTTTATTCCCCATCTAGTGATTTTGAATCTAAATTTTCTAGATGTAATGTAGAATTTTCTTTATGGTTTAAATATAATGCAAATACATCTTAGCCTTTAACTCCGAACTGTACTAAGGAATTAACGACATTATCACACGAGCTATTGAATATATGTTCTTACACTACTTGCATAGTGTTAGTTCTATGGCACACGGTCATGATGTTTGACGCACTACTCATAACAGTGATGTTAAAATGGGAGAAGATGGTATACCCTTTTATGATCAACTAGAGAAGATCATAGAGTTAAACTATAAATTGTTACTTGTACTATTTTGTTGCAAGTTGTTCAAAATGTGAGATAATAGATGACTAAATAAGATAAAACAATAAAGTTGTTATCGACATCAGTCATGAAATGTATAAATGACTAGCATGGCATGATGATCAAAAATACATTTTAGCTACACAAGCTAAACAAGTGTCCTATCTACAAGATTCTTCTCGAACCACCAACAATTGGGGCAATTGGGGTGTTATGGAAGAAGTTCACTATCGAATCATCCAAATATGATTATCTTATATCTTGGTTGTCGACTTAGGTTGTTAATTAGTTGAATCAAGTGCACGATTCATCAATAATAAGATAGATGTCGTACATTTGATCTCGATTGATTGTTGACTTAGGCTACTTGCCTCGATTGAAGGATGGTGTCGCCTCAAGTTTTATTCCCTCTATTTTGGACAATGAAAGTTTTAGTAATAATGAAGAAGTAGATGCATACAGTTTAGTTGTGGAATACGAAACAAAATGATGACAAAAACAAACACGATAATGATGAAGAAGATAAAATTGTATACTTTTCTAGTAATGATTCAAATCAAATGTAGGTATTTATATCTTAGTATTGCTTATTAACTATTAAAATTATGTTAATTATTTATTAATTGTTAAAGTTATGTTTAATATAAAATTTTATTGAAGGAATGACGACATTTGTTGTGAGATTACACAATGGAGACGGTGGGGATCAACCTCCCTTCAGTCACCCCCAAAGGTTCACACTTTTATGACTTATATAACATGGATATTTATATATCCATTTTATTGATACGTTATTTCCTTATTTTTTATCCTAAACTGGGATGTAAGACAGTACATGTGTGCATCGGAAGATCTAAGCTACGACTCTCTGATAGAGATCGAAAGGAATAAGATGATTTTGATTCTTGTTTTTTAACAATTTTGGGAATGGAAACGGAATATCCTTTTGGTCCTCCGCGGAAAACACATTCCTTTCTTGAACACATTCTTAAAGATATAGACTATAAAGTCGAAATCAGAAAATTAAATTTTAGAGTTCGAAGAGCTTTTAAAAGAATAAAAAAAGAAGAAAAAGCATTTTTATTTGTAAAACAAATAATAAAAGAACTTTAAAAGGAAAGAAAATTCCTATACCAAGAGAAATATCTGAATCAAATGAAACTGAAATAGAAAATGATTCTATAATCAGCAATGAGATAATTCACGAATCACTTAGTCAAAATAGCTCTACAGGTTTGACAAATTCTTCGCAGGCAAAAGAACAAATGAAACATAGAATTGATAGAAGAAACACAATCAGAAATCAAATAGAAATAATGAAAAAAAAAGTAACGCCCGAAATAAAAAAATAAAAAGAATAATGGAGAATTACCCCCCAAAAATTTGGAAAATATTGAAAATAAAAAATACTGAATTAATAGTTAAATTTTTCATTGAAAACATATATATAGATAACTTTCTATGTATCATTAATATGCGCAGAATCGCTCTACAACTCTTTATGGAATCAACAAAAAAATTATTGAAAAGTACATTGACAATAACTGATAGGATCTCAGCCTCTCGTTTGATCAACCAGATTATATTTGCAGCGGATTTAGCACATTAATTAGCGATTATAGCAAGAATATAAAAGATATTGCAATCAAAAGCATAAACATAG
>BJCN01323984.1:0-13351 GCA_018326445.1 Flaveria brownii
TACTTAGCTATTTTGCATTTATTGAAACCTCTGTATACAGAGTTTGGAAGAGCAGTCTGAAGGGCTGTCATGGCTTTTTGATCAATTTCTACTATCTTTCTATCTTCTTCTGAGTAGTCAGCCACATCCTTGGGGATCATACCACCTCCAACAGCAGCTGAATGAGTTTTTGGTATGTAAGATCCAGAGACAACAGATTCCCACATTCTTGAGTCTTGACACTTGATGAAACCTTCCATTCTTCGGCACCAAGTGTTAAAATCATCAAGAGTGATCAGTGGGGACTTTGTCATGGTTCCAGTTTCCATATCAACTTTAGAGATAGCTGCCATTTGAAGGGTTAAGTATTTTTGTGTGTGTGAGGGATCTTAAGATGGTGAGATCTTATATCAAGAGCCTGAGAAGATCTTATACCAATTGCAGGATCAGGTGAAGGGTTTATGCACTTTTACAACACAACAACACTAAAGAGGAATGTGTATGACAATACTTAACAATTCAAATGAGGAACTGGTAAACTGAGTTTAGAGAACTAAGAAACACAAAATGTAAATGAGACTGAAACTTAGAATAACACACAATTAGTTGGTTTTTAAGGTTGATGTATATTGATATTCTAGTTCCTTACAAAATGGTTTACAAAGTTCTACAAAACTTACAAAGTTACAAGGATCAGAAAATACTTATAGTACAACCTACAGCCGGCCATACTTTGAAGGCCAGCTGGATACATGAACTAGACAACAAAATCCATGTAGAGTCAAAAGGCAGATTGCCTTTTGACTAGTGACTATGACATGCCATAGCTCACATCCTAATATATTACAAAAAGGATAAAGTACATAAAGTGGAAAGTTACAGACTCAAGAACTCAATGTACAGTTTACCAAAAGCATGGACCTTTTCACCAACTCATGAAAGGTTGGTGACTTATCAGAGTGACAACGGAAAGTGATTCAGCTTTAGGTAAAAAGTACATCAGATAAAGCATGTAATATAAAAGTCTTCCGAAGAAATCTGTCTTCAATGGTTGGCTTCGGAAGACTTTGTCCTTGAAGATTCGGAAGACTTCATCTTTTGGCTTCGGAAGATATTGGTCTTGGCTTCGGAAGATTTCACACTTCGAATAATTTCTAAGGCAATGTGAAACTTCCGAAGCATTCCACTTCAGTATACTTGTGCATGCATGCAGGAAAAACTTTGAGTGTTTAGATTGCATCAACCTTACTAATAACCTTACAATATGGCACCGCACAGGTACCGACCATTGTTCTACCTCAGCCGCTCCTACAAAGATCGCCAAATGATCCTCGGGGTCCCCCAACCCATTATACTTTCCTACATTGGATGGCATTTTGAGTTTTGGAGGGAACGTAAATTCCATGATTTTCGAAATAAACTTGGATTGGGCTTTTGCTGTTGACGGACGATATGGTTTACTAAAATCATCCCTAAAATCTAGCCTTTTGGTTGTGGTGTCCTCTCCTTGGTGGATTGTCTTCTTTACCTCTTTCTCTTTTGACGAGCCTAGCCCATCGTGGTAGTTTCCTCCTTCCTCTACCCTCGGAGGCTCCTCGTACTCCAGCCGTGTCTGGAGGTTCTTCCAGCGATGTTCCCTTTCTTCTTGTTGTAGTAGCGAGAGAATCTGCTCTTGGTTCTGATTGAGGAATTCTGGAGTGATAACAATGTTGCGAGTGTTGTCTCCCCCCAAGGCGGTAGTTGTCGCATCAGGGGAGGGGGAGTCGACGTTTGGATTTTCGGCATTGTCGATGTTGTCATGACAAGGAGTAACTTGGTTTGAATCCATGGTGGTCGATTTTAGGATCGCTTGGTCCAACGGATGGCGCCAAATGTTGCTACACAAATCTTAACCAAGGGGTTAAGATATGAGAAGCAGTGCTTATGTGTGATTACCACCAGGATTATCTTGGAATGTAGTTCTTGGATTTGGGGAAGTATCTTTGAGTCTGTTGTTTATTGTTTTTTGCTTGTCCCTCTATCTTTCCTAAGGAGTGATATTTATAGTGCTGACAAATCTTAGTAGTCCCAACTGTTGTTTATTTTAGGAAAGTCAATGTCTAGAATATGAGCCTATATTCTCTCGGATGGAGAGTTCTATACTTCTCCTATGCAAAGGGTTTTTGACTTAACATTAATACTTCTTGTCCTTATAGTTGACCTTGATTTCTTAGCTTAGTCAGAGCTTGTCGTTATTTACTTTTTCATCTTCTGTCCTGACTACATTCGTCAACCATCCAATGAGTGCGCTTTTTCTTTGCTGAGACTTATACGCATGTTCTGTCTGAGGGTGGTATTTCATCGCGTACCGTGGCTGGGGTCCCTAGTATGTGTCGCGGCTAAATGCTCTCGACGTGTGTCACGGCTTAGGCTGTCGTGACCGAGGACTTTAGCGGGTGCCGCGGCTTGGGCTGTCATGGTCGCTGCTTATGTTAGCTGTATCGCGATTGTAGATGTTATCCTTCCAAAACCGTCTTTCGGGAGTGTTACCCCATTATTTATGGTGGCAAAGGAGTGGCAGTGAAGGTGGGTCGCAAGGGTGGTGGTAGAGGAGTGGCGGCAGAGGAGGGGTGCAAAGGAGGCGGTGATCGATTGTTCTTGTGTAGAGAGAGAGAGGGAGAGAGAGAGAGAGAGAGAGAGAGAAAGATGGATTGGGTTAGTGAGTGGTGTGGGTTTTTATAATTTATTTATTTATTAATGAAAGTAAAAAAGACTGAATTACTCTCATATGCAAGTCATGTGACTGAATTAACCAGTAAAACAAACGGACCTTAGAGGAAAAGACTAAACGTGTAAAGAAATTTAAACGTAAAGGACAATTGCTGTAATTTTCTTAGTTAAAGTACAATATCTGAAATTTGTTATAAAGCTAAAGGATGAAAAATGTAACTTATTCTAAGAAATAAGTGATCTCTTTAAAATAATCTGAAAGATGACGTAAAAAAATAAGTTGTGTTGTTATGTCTAATTATATATAACTACAAAAAGCAAATTAACGTTGTCAATTAACGGAGTCACTATCTATACTAATCGGGTAACGACGACAACCGTGCCAACCGTTAAAGAACCAACGGTGCCAACCGTTAAAGAACCAACGGTGCCAACCGTTAAAGAACCAACGGTGCCAACCGTTAAAGAACCACGGCCGCAACAAGAAGTGACAATAGAACGGTGACGGTTATTAAACCGATTCATAACACCTTTTCATAGTGTATATCAAAGATTATTCAAGCGGAACATAAGACGATCAAAGGTCGTATGGAAACTAAAAACAAAAATCAATATTGGTTCGTGTGGAACAAGCAAACCGAAGAACCAAATCGTTTACAGATCGACAGATCGTATGGAACCTAGAAACAAAAATCAAATTGGTTCGTGTGGATCAAAATCAAACATATCAATTTCATTTGAAACACATCAAAGACATAAGGATTCGTATGAATCAATCGAACCCAAACAAAACCCAGATTGAACAAATCGAAGACAATGAGCCTGAAATAGAAAATGATGTTTAACAAATCAAAATTTGACAGCGAAACGACTATCACTCAACTCCATAAAACAAAAATCACACTTTAAATCAATCATCACCTATGATCGAAACCATTAGTTGATCAGAGATCTATCATTGACTTATCTTTCTGCAATACAAAAACTTCTAGAAATCGGCGGTGATGATGACGAACACCTATGGTTGATGATCGTTCATCGTATTTAAATAATCGAAAGTATATAACAGATGAAGATGATGAAGATGCATGAGAGAAGAAAGAGCACTGATCAAGATGTAAAAATTTTATTGGGCTAGTCAAATGTGCTAAATAGGCTATGTTATGTTTTCATAACTTTTTTTGTACGTATGAGTTAAAGTTGATATATTTTAGACGAATAGATATATGAGATCCAACCACCAACCTTAAGTATTTCATGCCGTCTTTGAATCTAGCTTTGAACATATATGTGATAACTACACCACTTTTTAGCCCTATTAAGAGTTTGATTGGATTTGGGATGACTGAAATTACAAAAATTAAAATAAAATCACTCTCTTTTTAGTAATATCACCAATAGTAGAGTAGAGAGATGGTTTTTGTATGTGGCTTGTTATAGATACATCCACCCGTATTGATCAATACGACCCATATTGATATGTAAAATATCAAATCAGTATTGATCAATACGGTCGTATTGATATGTAAAATCTCAAATCAATCAATTCATGATTTTTCACGGCCAATATAATTCGGTATTATCCGTCATGGCCCGAAATGACAGGGGATGTAATAAGTCTTAAGACCGTAACTAAGATTTTTAATTTTTTTTAATTTTTAGATTTGTACTTTCTAGATTTTTATTCACATTTTTTAAGATTTTTTTTAATTTATATTGTTACACACATTTGATTTAAATAACTTTTGTTATGGTACACCCATTTGGTTATTAGAACACCCTTCTATAAAAAGAGATAGAGAAGATGATATATCAATAACCAATTGATGTCCCTAAAACATGCCCAGTAATAAATTTATTTATTAAAATTATAAACCAGTATTTAATAAAAGAAAAAAAAACTAAAATGATGAGTCAAATTTATAAAAGTAAAAAGTTAAACTCACGAATTAATATAACTTAATAAACTATAAAAATTAATAAGAAAAAAATTAATTTTAAAAATAAAAAATAGAAAATTTACTTCCAGTCATAAGTCTCGTTACGACCCAGACTCCACATCATGTTTCTTTTGCGGGTTGACGGAAGAATGTGTTAATCGTCTCTTTATCTCGTGTGGTATAGCGGAGCAGGTGTGGGAAAACATAAGTTCGTGGTGCAAATAAGGCCGGTGGTTGCTTTCTCGTATAGAGATCTCATGGACAATCCTTACTCGTTAAGGGGAGATGAAGCTTTCAAAAAGACGATACATGCTATATTCATGCTCACAACGTGGAGCTTATGGAATCACAGAAACGAAGTCGCATTTGAGCATGTTCAACCTTCGGTCAACATGATTATATATCAAATAAAGGTGGCGGTCAACGTGCGGGTAATCACAAGAAGCAAAAGGAAGTTTTCTATAGCTTTATATAACTTTTGTTTTGGGTAGAAACTGTTTTGTTATGTTATTCACTATAATTCTTGTTCTCTTCACTACGTTTTGTACTTCTTCGGGTTTTTAGTATCTTGCTAGCCCCTCTAATAAATTTGGCCGTTCAAAAAAAAAAAAAAAAGATAAAGTCATTAACAAATATGAGGCGTAAAAATTTATATCTTGACTGATTTAATATATTTTGTACCTATACGGGCTACGGGCTGTATTGATCAGTACTAGGCGTAGTCGAGGTGCCTGGCTCTTTTTTAAATGTCGGACCTTATCCACCAAGTGTCGAGTGTCGACGGTGCAGAAATGGCCACCACCACCACCATCTCCTCCTCCCTTCTCTCTTCTCCACCGATCAAATGCTCCTCCACCGCTTCACCGCCATCGCTGCCACCGCACCACCACCACCACCACCACCACCACCTACAGCTCCACCAGAGCATCAGTTTAACCCCCCCCATCTTCTTTCACTTCCACCAACCACAGCATCCTCAAACCCAAACAACCACTCGACTTCACCAGAAGAGAAGCCATTGGATTCGCCCTCTGTCTTCCGCTCTTCAACGCCGTTGCCTCCTCCTCCGCCGCTGCCGTAGAATGCGAGTTCACGGTGGCTGATTCAGGGCTAGCGTTTTGTGACAAGCTTGTGGGATACGGCGCTCAGCCTCAGAAAGGCCAACTCATCAAGGTCAACAACATATCTCCCTTCAATAATCAATCATCACCTGCTAATTCATTCCACTTCATTCGACTGTAACAGGCGCATTATGTTGGTAAGCTTGAAAGCGGAAAGGTCTTCGATAGCAGCTACAATCGAGGGAAGCCTCTCACCTTTCGTATAGGCGTTGGCGAGGTAATCATGCTCCTATTGATTAGTGCACTACTTTTGGTTTCTCAAAGTTCAACAATCAAATGCAGGTGATTAAGGGATGGGATCAAGGTATTCTAGGAGGCGATGGCGTTCCTCCCATGCTTGCTGGTATGAAACAATCTTCAATGTATCGTTTTTGGTACATTTGATTGATTGATTGACTGACTGACTGATTGATCGATGGATCGATGCATTCAGGGGGAAAACGCACATTGAAGCTTCCTCCACAGCTTGGGTACGGCATGCGAGGAGCTGGTTGCAAAGGAGGTACGTAAACAGATATTTCAAAACCAGCCAACGATGATTAAAACACTGAATCTGACCATGTTCAAATCATGTATGTGCAGGTTCTTGCATCATTCCACCCGATTCAGTTCTCTTGTTCGATGTCGAGTTCATTGGCAAAGCATGATGATCTTGTATACAAATTTAGGATAGAAATATGTGATCTCTAAACTGTTATTATCTGTATCGAATTTGATGTAACATATTATTATTATTGTTATGTTTTGTTCATAAGATAAGATAATCAGCTAATACAAAGTACCAATATTCTGATGTTTTCAATCATGAATGCTAGTAAACGGGCCAAACTGATGAACCTGCTTAGCAGACTAATAAACCCGAGTCACAACAGGATCTATAAACAATTTCACTGTAATGTAATACATTTTGGTAGTAAATCAAGTTTTTGGTCTTCATAATAGCCTGCTGAGTGACTTGATGACAGACTTCAAATTTTTCCTGGTAGCTTCATCGCCCGTGAATCCAAGAATATCAGAACTTATACTCTGAAAGTTGCAAGTTCATCAACAAATATAAGAATAGATGAAAATTTGCAAATGTTCATCATGAAATATAAGTATATCTATTTGGGTTGGCTTATTTGATGTAAGATATAATAATATTGTTTTTTAGTTGTTTATTAATAAAAAAAAGTATACTAAACATGTTTGTGGGTTGAATCAACTTGACCCATACTTAAAAGATCAATTTCAGCCTTAGTGCTAATAAAATGATCAATTTCAGCCTGACCAGTAGTGCTAATAAAATGATCAATTTCAGCCTGACCCGTAGCGCTACAATGATCAATTTCAGCCTGACCCGTAGCGCTAGCTAAAATGATCAACTTCAGCCGGACCCATAGTGCTAAAATGATCAACTTCAGCATGACCCGTAGGGCTAAAATGATCAACTTCAGCCTGACCCGTAGTGCTAAAATGATCAATTTCAGCCTGACCCGTAGTGCTAAAATGATCAATTTCAGCCTGACCCGTAGTGCTAAAATGATCAATTTCAACCTGACCCGTAGTGCTAAAATGATCAATTTCAATCCTGACCCATAGTGCTAAAATGATCAATTTCAACCTGACCCCTAGTGCTAAAGTGATCTATTTCAACCTGACCTCTAGTGCTAAAATGATCTCTGTCAACCTGATCTCTTTTGATCAGTAATCCAACCCACCTGTCTTGTGAAAACGGGCCAGAAAGAAAAAGAAAAAAAAAGATACATGATGAGGTTGCGAACCTCAATGTTCTTCAAAGTAAATACAAGGGTATATATGGATTTCTGAATCAACTCAGTGTTCTCTGGAGTCATAATAGATGCATGTGCCTTTCTGCCAAATTTAAAATAGAACATGTAAATTCCACAGGGTAATATGATGATTGAAAGTATAGATATACAAAAATCCCATTTGATACCTCAAATCCTCTGATGCTTGAGTGAGACTTTTGGTCAAACTTTCGACTTCCTGCAGCAAACCACTATCTCGAACCTCTGCTAGCATAGGTTGAACATCCTCAGCCATGGCCTGGATCTGGAAAAGCAAGAGAGAAAGATGATGCACGAGAATTACATTAGAACTCATCATTTTAGGTTAATCTATGGTCACACATGAGGTCGCCGACTCAAAAGTGTGTTTTTGTATGAAAAAATTTCGAATCTGAGAGTCAAGATGGCTCATTGTGTTCTCTCTGTGAGCCTGAAAATGACATTGAACAAATACCTTACCTCAACTGTCATCAACACATATTTCCACCCATATATGAAACTGAAACAGTGTCTCACCTAGTCCTGACTTGTGGATATTTCACTCGCTAAGGCAATCAAGTACTTAGTCATTCATGCGAAGAGTCAATGCCAAACGAGTGTTCTATGATCTCAACATACACCAAAAATGGTCCAGATAACAATCACACCATAAGGCTGTATAATGATATTATGACACTTAATGGGCACTCTGGAAGGGGATCAATCTACCAAAAAAACGAGAACCAAGGTATTGAAATCCACACTGATGATGATTGGGAAGGGTCATAGACTAAAGATTGGCAATCAAGCACCAAGCACCTATGTTTAAGGAATATAGTAACATGGCATAGTAAGATTCACAAGTGGCAGTTCATGTATCATGTGAGGGCATTTGAAACGCAAATGTACTCTTGACCTGCTTATGCATTCTGAGAAGGTGTTTTAAAGAATAATGCCAGATGGGATAATTTTATTTGAAACGCAAATGTTGGCCAGGTTCCAAATCTAAACACTGCGGACTCAAAGAATTAAAGATCACAACAACTACTCGTAAGTGGTTATAATATGACAATAAAGTTGTCGTCAATATAGCTCATAACAAGTGGGCAACCACATTGTGTACCAAGAACTTTTCAACTTGAACAACATGGTATAGTGTGCTTATGCGTTTTATGTTCTTTTGACTGGATATGGTTTTAATTCCATAAACTTTTCGAGCCGGGGGTCTCTTTGGAAGCGGTCTCTCTACCTAGCAATATAGAGGAAAGACTCGCCTACACCTACCCTCCCCAGACCCTGCTCTTGAGTGGGATATACTGGGTTTGTTTGTTTGTTTGTTTGTTTATAGCTCATAACACTGTCCATCATGATCACATCATACATGTGGAAGTCGATCAGCACTTCATTAAAGAAAATTGACATTAGTATGTGTTTGACCTGCCTTCCTATACAACACCAAATACGCATAACCTAACGAAAATCCTTTCATCAATCCAACTTCAAAACTAGACGATGCTAGTTAAACATTTCTATATTCATGAAAGGTTATAGTGTGCTATAGATCAGAGGACTAATAGAGTTGTACAGTGAAGGACACTAAAATTTGCCAAGTAATGAATGCAATTTCATCATATGAAAACACAGACACTAAGGTAAAAGCTAAGGTGACTTAAATGCAACAATGAACAATGACACTAAAACTTGCCATGAACTGAATGTAAGATGTGCATCACAAACCTTTAAAAGCAACGGTCTTGCTTCATCAATAACAGCTGCAGCCCGTTCGGCCAATGCATAAGTGTTAGCAACACCAATTTGTTCAACTTCTCTTCCAAGACGCGTAAAGATCCCAACCAATGCATCCAAACTTACACCTTGGTATCCTTTCAACTTCTGTCTATCACACACAATCACACCTTCTTTAACACAATTTGGGTCCAAAGGTCCAAAAGAAGGCGTGGGAATCGGATCTCTAGGAGTAATATCAATAATGGTTTCCATCAGAAGACCAGACTGATTCACCTCAATCAATGAATTCCTAGGTATAATAGTTTTATCATCCTCAACCTACATTGCACAAACACTTCACAATTACACAATCAACAACACAAAAACATCAAAATCTTCCAACAAACTTTGATCCTAACCTCAACAACAGCTTCAATACTTTTCAAAGAAGGATTAACACGAATCACATTACCAACAGTAACCCCTCTTATCCGAACTTGCGTACCAGTTTGAATCCCACAAGCCTGAGAAAACTCAAAAACAGCAAGATACTTTCGAAATCTCGACTTCAATTGAAACGCTCGTAACCAAGCCAAACTGAGTGCGAGCAACACAGTGCTCGAAACCAAAAACAACCCAACCCCACCTTCCCAAATGCTCCGACGACCGAACCCAAAGTCGCTCAAAGGCCGCAGCGTCTGCTTCCAGATGGTTCGAGGAACATCAAGAACAACTGCAAGTGGGTTCTTCTTATCACTCTCTGAAGACGACGACGATGATGATGAGGGTTGTTGACTGTTTTCTGTATCTTGAGACGCTGCTTTGACAGTGAGTGGGAGTCTATTTGGGGGTATTGATGGGAATGTATTTAGGGCTATGAATCTGGATTTGGGGGAGACCCATTTTGCAGGAAGCATGGTAGGGGAAATTGGGATGTTTACAGTGGGATTCCCAACCATTAGGTGTAGTGATCAGTGAAAAGAGAGGGGATTTAGGGATGAAGAAAGGGGTAGGAGATGGAAGAGTATAAAGTGTTAAAGAATGAAGCAATTGTATGTATTTCCGGATCCTCTTTTGCATACCACCATCATGTCACCACTAACAGCCCAACAAACAATATTTCTGCTTCTGTTGTACCCCATCATTAGTATGTTTAGTTATTTCATGTCCAAAGTAATTTTAGTAGGTTTAGGTTATGCTTTTGATTTTGTTTGCAATTCATACCAATTGCCCTTTTGTTTCTCTTAATTTAACTTTTTAAGTTTCATTTTTCTTTTTCTTTTTCAATTTTGATTTAAGATTGATTTAGATACTATTTATGTTTTTTTTGTAATGTGCTTGTGAGTAGGTCCTATATGTCCTTATAAATGACCTTGGTAAAGTTGAGAACGGGTTAGAATGAACTTAATTAAAAAGAAAAAAAATTAAGAGCGGGTTAAAATGATTGATTACTAAAAAATCAGAGATGGTTAGAATGGGGGAAGTATTGTCTGACATTTCTTGCCTAATAGTTTATTACCTTGTTCTTCTTCATACTCTTATCACTAAAACACATTAAAAGTCATTATCACGAGCTTGCAATTACTGTCCATACTTCTTACTTTGTTGGGTTTACATTGTTAAGAACCTATGCTCATAGAAAAAATAAGCAATTACTACCGATGGAAATTACTAAACCCTTCAAGTTGATGTTGACGTGGTTGAAGTCTCGAAGGTACTTGCTATCGTGGAGCTTTAAGAGTTTATGTTGACATGTTTGAAGGTTCAAGAATTTTTATCGAACGTACTTGATACCATGGAGCTCAAAAGAGTTTTTGCCAATGGTATTGGAGTGGGTAAGTTTCTATTGATGAGACTTAGGGGTTGTTTGATTACACTGACTCAGTAAGATCTTAGAAGTTCTTACTGGGTATGCATCTGACTGGGTATGCATCTGACTGGGTATGCATCTGACTGAAAATTGACTGTTTATGTAACAATATTTCCTTTGACGGAAAAAAAACCGTATATTTCCTAATCAACTAGAATCATAATCAACTACTAAATCAAAATCAAAATCATAATAATCACACCACCACCACAACCACCACTGGAGTCACACCACCAGTCGGAACCACCACACCACCACCATAACCACCATCGTCATCGTACACATTCCTACCAAACACCACCAGAGTCTTCCTTATCAAACACGCTATTGGTCGGGGGGTCGCGCCAAGGGAGTTTGACCTATGAATCGCGCAGGTGGGTTTGGCCGAGAGGGGTCACGCGCATGTGCCGATGGGGGTTGCGCGCAGGTGGGTTTAGCTGAGGGGGTAGTGCGCAGGTGGGTTTGGGCGGGTCAGGATGTTTTAATTTAGGGTCTGGGTCAGAACCCACGGACTCGGTCAGAACACGGGTCAGCCGCATCAAACATGCTGACCGGCTGACCGACAGACGGGTCAACCGGGTCAGCCCAAATCAAATAGCCTCTTAATGCTAATGACAACTTGTTTCTACCAAAGAAAAAGGGTAATTACTACTGCAATTGGTTTCTACTAAGACACAATTTGTTCCAATATATGTTGATGACGATGAAGTAGAAAGATCAAATTATGCTGAATACAAGTTGCTATAGAGAGCAACTTGCTATAGAGAGCAACTTGCTTTAGAGAGCAACTTGCTATAGAGAGCAACTTGCTATCAATGATCAAGTGTAGTGAAAGATAAGTTTTCTTAGTAAGTAGTTACTACTAATCTATTTTTTATTTGATAGAGGTTTTGCCGCTTAGAAGAAAGATTTTGGGTTCAAATCTAGACGTAGTGTAATATAAAGTAATTTAACAGTAATAGTAAGATATTTTTGTTGTTAAAAATCTATTAGGGAATCTTTATATGACATCAATAAAGGTATTTAATGATGGCTTTCTTATAAAGATCAATATAGGACTAGAAGGGTGCCCATGCAATGCGACAGGACGACATTTTTACATCTGATACATGTTTCTAATTTTTGTTATTTTTGTAGTAATTTTACAAAAGTCTTATATTTTTTCTAAGTTTTAATTTAAAACACCACATAAATGGGTTTTGCATGATGATTTGTACATTTGCGCATTAACTTATTGTAGTATAAAAAAGTTTAGCAAAAACCTCATAAAATACAGATTGGTTCAGCCAAACAAATACGCCAAAACATTTAAAAAATACACATGTTACAATTGTAGTATTAAAAAGTTTTTAGACATGATATATTAAAAGATATAACTGAAATATTAAAAAAATAAGTTTTTTCTCTTTATGGGTAGATAATGTAAAATTTTATGTAAGTTACAATAAGTGTAAGGTTATTATTAATTAATTGTAAGGGTAATCTGTAAATAATGTTAAAAATACTATTTTATCCTTAAAATTATTTGTATTTTATGAATTGAGTAAACTAATTATTCTTAATTTTATACTATGTTAAAAGACTCATTTCATATGTTTAATATATAATATATATATAAATATATTGGGTCTATATATAATATAGATATAGATATATTGGGTCGATACATAGAGATCCCGGGATAGAGATCATCAAAGCTATTTTAATAGTTATCTTTGATACATCAAAATAGATTATTAAAGCTATTTTAATGGTTAGCTTTGATACACCGAAATAATTTATTTAAACATATTTGTTTTGATTAATTAATTTTGATACTTTTTGTAGTCATGATGATTAATTGAAAGTGAAACAATTCTCTCTGTGTTTTGTTACGAGTTCTTTGACTAAACATTATATCAAAACCCTAATTGTTCTTCCACTGTTTATTCAATTATTATTATTTTAAAATCAGAGCTGTGAGATTAAAGCTTACTTAGTTAAGATTTTGTTTGATGTCACTTAATAGAATGAATGGAAGAATGAAATGGATAAAGTAATAAAATGAATGAGAAAATGAAATAAATCATTACATTTCACTGTATTATTTGATTATTCTTTAATCATGAAATGAATCATTATTTTGTGTTATTTGTTAAGTAGGAAAAGACTAAGGAATAAAATGTTAAAATGGTTATGATGGTGCCGGCTGGTGGTGGCGGTGGTGGTAGTGACTGATGAAGGCGGTGCATGGTG
>BJCN01324028.1:0-14186 GCA_018326445.1 Flaveria brownii
ACTATGTCTACCTATATCACCAGGAACAGTATATGATTCAAGAGAACATCAAGCCATTAACAACAACCGAACGGGGGGAGACTGGCGAAGGGGCAACGACCGAGGAGGGGATCGCGCAGGGGAGGGGTGGGACTGGCGAAGGGGCGACGACCGAACGGGGGTACTAGCGAAGGGGAGACGGCCGAACAGGGTTCGCGCAGGGGAGGGGGGATCGGCGAGGTTGAAGAATCTGTAACTTGGGTCACGCAGGTGGGGTTCTTGAATGGGTCAGCTTTGTAAAATTTGGGGTCTGGGTCAGATGTTATGGACCCGGTCAGCTAGAGTTTTACGCACATCAAACAGGCTAACCCGCTGACCGAGTCAGCCGGGTCAGCCGGGCCAGCCGAAAATAAACAGCCCCGTACTGAACGTTGATGACTTTAGAGAAACAAAGATACTTTGATTGATATTAATATGACGCTTAGAAAGTCCAATTACAACAGGGTGAAATTTCTCCTATTTATACGACAATAAACTAATCTAATAATTGATATAGATCAAGTGTTTATGTTAAATGAACGTACCAATTGTCTCTCGATCTAGTAACAAACTAACAACCAATGTTTATTATGTCTAAACTAGCTAGGGCTCGAATCTTATAAGATATATAGAGTTAATTTCGGTTTTGCTTTCTGAGTTTTGACAAAAATAACTATTTTTCTTTAAAAGATTAGAAGCAATTAACTTACCTCCAAAAGTTTTATAAGTTTTTCAATTTCACTTCAAAAATGTAATCATTGTTTCAACTTAAATAAAAAAAAAATAAAACTTATGGATTAAAACTGAAAGAAATTATAAAACTTTTGAAGATAAATAGATATTATTAATCTTTTAACAGAAAATGGTTCTTTTTATCAGGGTAAAATTGAAATTAACTAAAATATTTATTACGAGGTTACTAGATTGATAACCGTTCCTTGTACTCTGTTATTCTTGTTTCCAGCCACGGTCATACCGATCACACCATCACCGGCGAGGCGACTCGAACAATGCACTCTCAAGCCACCGTTTCTCGTTTCACCTCACTATCAAACCAAACCCATCTCCAATATTTGATTCAATTCATCCAATCGACCACCAAAACAACCCAATTGCTTCAAATCCATGCATATCTCCTTCGCACATCCCTCATTCAACAACCAACATTCTCCATCCCCTTCCTACGCCGAACATCACTCCCACCACTCCAAAACCTACGCTATTCCCACCACATATTCTCTCAGATTTCAACACCCCATGTCTCACACTACAACACCATGATTAGAGCTTATGCGATGAGCATTCATCCCGAAAGAGGGTTCTACGTGTACAGGGACATGATGCGGAAGGGTGTTCGCCCCAATTCTCAATCTTTTTCCTTTGTCGCTAAATCTTGCATAAAGGGTTCTTCGTTTTTTGGAGGGTTGCAGATTCATAGTAGGGTTTTGAGAGATGGGTGTCATGCGGATACCCTTTTGCTCACGACTTTGATGGAGTTTTACTCGTGTGGTGGCATGTGTGAGGATGCCTGCAAGATGTTTGATGAAATGCCTCAACGAGATACTGTTGCTTGGAATGTGTTGGTTTCGTGTTATACGCGTAATGGGAGGACGCGTGATGCGTTGGGTGTGTTTGATTCGATGCTGAGTGGGGAATGTGGGTGTGATCCGGATGATGTTACGTGTTTGCTAGTTCTTCAGGCTTGTTCTAACGTGTGTGCGTTTGAGTTTGGTGAGCGTGTTCATCGATATATTAAAGATCGTGGTTACATTCATGCTCTTAACCTGTGTAATTCCCTTGTGGCGATGTATTCCAAGTGTGGGCAATTGGACAAAGCGTATGAAGTGTTCCAAGATATCCGTAATAAGGATGTTGTTTCGTGGACTGCAATGATCTCAGGTTTTGCAAGTAATGGTTATGGAAGAGAAGCGATAGATGTTTTTAGTGAAATGACGAGAACGGGTGTCTCACCAGATGAGCAAACATTCACAGCCTTGCTTTCTGGTTGTAGCCATTCAGGGTTGCTCAATGAAGGAAGGTTGATTTTTGATCATATGCAGAGAGAGTTCGGTGTGGTGCCTAATATCCACCACTACGGGTGTGTGGTTGATCTCATGGGTCGCGTGGGATTGGTTGAAGATGCCTATGAGCTTATCATGTCCATGAAATGTAAACCAGATGCAACAATATGGAGAACTTTGCTTGGGGCTTGCAAAGTACATGGTAATCTCACACTCGGAGAACGCGTGATTGAGCATCTGATCGAACTCAAGGCTCAAGAAGCAGGCGATTACATCCTACTTTTGAATATATACACGACTGCTGGTGATTGGGAGAAAGTAATAGAAGTGAGGAAACTGATGAAAGAGAGGGGGATCCAAACCACCCCGAGTGCTAGTACAATTGAACTTAAAGGGGAGATACACGAGTTCAAAGTTGATGATACTACACATTCCCGAATTAGTGAAGTTTATGAGATGCTGGATGAGATCGAGAAACAGTTAAAGATTGGTGGTTATGAAGCTGAGATAACAGCTGTTGGTATCAAAGAGAAGGAAACCAAATTATCTTATCACAGTGAGAAACTAGCAATGGCTTTTGGAGTCCTAGCAACTCCACCTGGGACTAAACTAAGAGTGGCTAAGGACTTGCGAATATGCACCGATTGCCATAACTTTGCAAAGGTGCTTTCGGGTGTTTATAATAGAGAGGTTATTATAAGAGATCGTACACGCTTTCATCACTTCAAGGATGGTAGATGTTCATGTAATGATTTCTGGTAGAAATATTTTGTTGGTTAGTTTGAGAACCTTAAATTGCTTCTTTCATAAATCCAATCCATAACTTTGTTACAACATAAGGTTTGCCCCAGCTTTCAGATCAGACGCCTTTTCAAACCAAGATTAGGCATTTATCAGACGGTAAACAAAATTGTACAATATTATTAGTAACCACAAGGTTTTAAAGCTTACTGCAAAAACATACGCACTGGTGATAAATGTTTGACATTGAGCCGCAACTTTGTTATTAACTCACTAGATTGCTTCACTATGTTACATTCAACCTCAAGCAGTCACTGTTTGCTTATTTGCAAAGGCTACACCTTTCTCTATACTTCCCTTAAGCTCGGGCTTAAGAGCTTCCAAAGCTTTTTCCTCGTATTCTGTCAAACCCTGAAGGTCAGAAGAGATCACAGCCTCAACACCTTGTTTACCAAGCTTAATCCTTGATGCAAAGAACGGGAGTTCTGTGAGTTCTGACTGAACAAAAGAACACTCATAAACGTCACTATCTCCATCAAGTGCACGAAGAGATGACTCCACAAATCTTGCAGCAGCATATGCCATTGATAATGTTGCAGAACCTGCACCGGCTTTTGCCTCAACCACCTCAGTTCCAGCATTTTGGATTCTAACAGTGAGATCCTGCACTTCTTCATCAGTGAAGGTGACTGAAGGTTTTGTTTTTGACAGCAAGGGTAGAATGGTAATTCCTGCATGGCCTCCGATAACAGGGACGTCAACATCAATGAGTTTCAGATTCTTTTTTTGAGCAACAAACGTGTTTGCTCGGACTACATCAAGAGTGGTAACACCGAAAAGCTTCTTGGGATTGTATACACCTCTCTGTTTTAACACCTCAGCAGCAATAGGTACTGTTGAGTTAACCGGGTTGCTGATAATATGAATGAAAGCATCAGGGCAGTTATCAGCTACAGCTTCAACTAATGATTTAACAATGCTGGCATTAATGTTGAAGAGGTCATCACGGGTCATACCAGGCTTCCTTGGAACACCAGCAGGAATGACAACCACATCTACATCTTTTAAACAGTTGGATAACTCATCATTTCCTGTAAAATCCCGAACTCGAGAGGGAGTGTTGCAGTGACTGAGATCAGCTGCTACTCCTTTCACATTAGCTATATCATACAGGTGGAGGTCTGAAACCAAAGGAGACATTTTCACTAAAAGAGCTAGCGGTTGGCCAATGCCACCAGCAGCTCCAAGAATCGCCACCTTGAATGAAGCCTGAACCTGAAAGGCGTTTGGTGATGTTTGGTTCTGATTGTGGGCCCTCCGAGTGAAAGACTTTTGAAGAGCAGCAGTGCTGTCCTTTCCCAAGAACGATGATCTGGAGTCATGGTTTACAGATGCAACGGCCTTGAGGCCATTGAAATCTTTCATATGGTTTCGTGAGTTGAAGTTCATTCCATATGCTTTTGACTGCGAAAGTGAGCTAGCTTTGGAACCATAGGTTATCGATCCAATAGAAAGGGCACTAGCTGAATTGGCTGCCATCTTCCTTCTACCCTGAAGAATACAATAGTCAAAACCACAAAATCTTAATTCTTACATACACACTCATCAACAGGTAATCACTATGACAAATTGCATGTTAAACTCCTTTTTAATTACGTTAAATCCAAAACTAACTATAGGACAACACTTCTATTTCAGCTGGTGCAGATCAATAATGTTCTGAATCAAGCAGGGACATCGCTTATTAGGTAGGTATAATTTATCATTTACTACATTAGTTCATTTTATTTATCATCAAAAAGTGGTAATTCTCTAAACAACACATGTAAATCAAGTAAATCTGATGACATGTATGACCTCAAAACTCAAAATTAATTGATATGTACACCGATCAATTCCATATACCTTCACGCATCAAACTTTCTTCAATTCATCTGTTATCACTCAGCCATGCGATTACGATGCAAAATAACATAAACAGTTATACGATCTCAAAACTGCATACAGACACATACAAGCAAGTTTCCGATCGATTGAAACAAAATTCAACAGAATTACGACTTATCATCTGAAATTAAACATCATATTATTAGAAGCATTATAGATCCAAATAAACGGAAGCTACAGTGTCTAGATCTAGGTAAAATTCATACGTAAATAAGGAGGATGATTGAAATGGTGGATGAATAGATACAGAAATCGTGTACGTATATACGTGTGTGTGTATACCTGTGGTGAAAATAGACCTCCGAGAATAGAATAGACAGATGGAAGAAAGATGAATGAATGTGTGTAAAGTTAGTGACGGCGAGGGTTTAAGTAGTTGGGATGTTAGGTGGGGGATGGTGGGAGTGATTGTCTGGTGCGAGTGTCCAGGGAGATGTGGTGTGGACTAGGCTCTCTTTTAGTTTTTTCCATTATCCGCGGTTGAGCCTCCAAGTCAATATGATAGAAACCAGATAATGAAGCAGACCGGATGATTGAATACTAAGAAGAAGGGCCCGATTCGAGAGGGGCTTACATCAACAAAGATAAAAACTAGCATAATGAAAATAAAAAACATGGTCTGCATATGGACTCCTTGATCTCGTAACCGCTCCTTATTTGGTGGAGGTAGAACTGCAACCCCACTCTTCTTTTGGCCCGCTAATTTGATCATCAAGTGGGTCTAACCAATTACCAAAAATACCCTTCAACTCATGCATGGTCACAGCTTCTCCACGTGTCACGGTGTCTCCACGTGTTTTCTTCCTGGAGTATACCTTTAGGGGGGTTGTATCACCTTCTTTTGAATGTTCATAACCGTATAGACCGGGTGAAGGTTGAGTTTGGGACTGAACTCCGTCGTTTGTTCTGGTGCTTTCGGAGGATCCATGGAGGTTGGTTGTTGAATGGCACGTAGCCGGTGGGGGAAGGTTTGTGAGACGGTGGGCACGTGACCCTAGTTGTGAAGGAGTTACAGGTAGAGAGCAAGGGTTTGCTCTGATACCATGTAAATGGTTCAATAATCTCTCATGCTTTATTCCGTTGAATCATCCACTATTTATAGATTACATGCTTACAAAATATGAGATATTCGTGGTAAAGAGATAAATACAAATAAATAGAACATCAAGTCTATCTCTAACTAATATAACACATAATACATATATACACGTTAATACAAATTACAATTAAGCAATGCATAATTGTCATTGCCTTCTTAATTCAATATATTTGGTGGTAGAAGTATGCAAATTTTTATGATACAATCCACCACATTCCATTAAGAATTCATGTTATTAGTATATGTTTTATGTTCATTTCAACTTACATGATAAAGGTTGTCTTTAAGGTGGATTAATTACTAGAAAGAGTGCCTCCAATCGCACTTACTACTCAAAATGAGCGGTGAGGAAAAAAAGCATGTCATTAAAGAAAGCAAAAGGTAACGCCTTGTTTACTGCATCATGTGTGTGTTTATTTCGCATGAGATGCTTCCCTTTTTATAAAATGTTTTAGACAAAAATCTTCAATATCAATTTTCTATACATCTTTTGAATTTCATTTGATTTTAACATTTTCTTTGCTACATCCTCTATACAATTTGCACATAAGTGAGTGCCTATTTATTTCTTTCCTACCGGAGTTGCAAAAGGTTTCTAATGTTGTTATTGTGTGCTACACAATTGTATTGCTACTGCAAAAAAAATTTGTTTTGTTTTGATTGGTATAATTTGATTTTGAATTTTTGTATGTTCCTTTACATTTGATCTATATAGGGAAAGTTTTAAATAATCATTGCATACGATGCAGTTGCACCATCTCACGAAGTGGCAATATTAGTACTTTTTCAGTGATTAAAAAACCGCCGCAACGCGCGGGGCAACTCACTAGTTAACAAATCAAATTTGATTATTTATCAATCATATGTATCATAAATTGCAGTTTCTTTTGTATTTCCAATCCTTCGAATTCTAATTGTTTGATAAATTCCAAATTTCATTACTTTCAGTTATTAATTTCGTTGTCAAATTACTGATTTTAAATTTTTCTTTAGAACCAACTGCATCCTAATCCTAAGCTACTCTGTATCTTGGTTTTAAAAATAACGCCTGAGGCGAGCTTAAGGCGTGAGGCTCTAGAGGCAATCTTAAAAACGTCTAGGGGCTTTGAGGCGACACCTCATGCACATCTAGGTCAAATTCGGTTAACATTGGTCAAGATTAAAAATAACCAAAGAGATGATGAGATTATGAATAATTTACATGGTAAAAAAATTAACATGTTAAAAAGTCTAGATAAATGCAACTTTTGGCTGTATATATGACTTATTTTGTTGTACATAGAACAACGCCTCACATACGTGAGGCTCTCGCCTCATGCCTCACGCATAACGCCTCGGCTTTTCAGACTTAAACATCTCAAAGCGTCTAACACTTTTTAAAACCAATCTCTGCATGAGAATCACTCTAATTAACTTGTTCATGATCATTGAAAATCCATTTTGCTTTTAACTGCTTCTAGTTAAAAACTAAATAGTTATCCAGAAACAAACAAAACAAACCCTAGGGGGGCCTAGATTTGTGGCCTCATATTTTTCTAGGGCGAGTTGACATATGTTCGAGCTGAAGTACACTTCCATTAATTGAAAATTTGTTTTATTTACAGATTATAAAACCCAATGTACATATATCTAGCCCCCTTCTATCACATAATTCCTAGCAACATAATTCTGAAGAACATTGATTCTAATTATGAAAACAAGAAAGTTATATCAAGGATTATGTTAGGATCATTTAATAACTTTATTATTACTTTTTAAGTTATGTGTCTTTTACATAGTATTATCATCATATATATTTTTTTTATCAAATTCATTTGTTATCATTGTTATTATCAATTTATATATTATTAAGCTTATGAGATTTTGTAGACTAGAATTATTATATCTTTAACCCTCTAAATGCTATAAATATATAAATTTCACTTGTCATAATACCTAGTAAAATCTATGAAAACATAATTAAAGTTTGACAAAAGAAAACAATTTTTTTATGGAAAAAGTATGTGTACGTTCAAGATATTTGGCAAATGATCACAAAATATAACTTAGCTAATTATCTTTCTTAGTTAGACGTTTATTCTGGTTATGCCTTACCTCCTAGTGGCAGTTATTTTACCTTAATGATTATGAGTTCTAATATTCTTTTAAGTATCTTTTTACTGTAATAAAATGGTAACTAAGGTGAACATGTGTCATCATCACATTTCGTTTCATTAAAAATTTCCCGCTTCTCTCTCTTATTAAATATCTCATTATTTAGTTACTAATTTTAAATTAAAAAAATATTTTTATTGATTATTTTTCTAAGTAAATAAAGTTTTATAAAATAAAATTTACTTATAAAACATCAAATTTTTAAAAATATAAAATATTTTAAAATTGATGTTTGTAAGCAAATTTTTTATATACAATAAATAAATAAAATTGGGAGTTATAATAAGTTTTAAAATTTTACATTTTTTAAAAATGTTTGCTTTAAAACAATTTCTTTTTTCTTTTGGAGAAAAATTAAAAATTAAAAAAATTAAAAAGTTGATATCATTGTTTTATTATTTATAATCCGTACTTATATATTATTTCAATTATGTTTTATCTTAAAATATCGTTTTATAACTAATAAAAATTTTTCCCATTTTATATTTTTTTTTCAACCAGTGTATTACACGGGTTTACTAAATCTAGTTTATACATAAATGAGCATAATGCAAACTTGCACTTTGTACAGTTTGTAGAGCCTTTTAGCTAGATCATAGTTTTCTATCACCTTTAAGTTCATATGTTAGATCTTGTTATCTTTTTATTATCAAAATGGTAACTAAGATAGACATGTGTCATCATCACATTTCGTTTCATCAAAAATTTCCCGCTTCTCTCTCTTATTAAATATCTCATTAATTAATTACTAATTTTAAATTAAAAAAATATATTTTTATTGATTATTTTTCTAAGTAAATATATTTTTATAAAATAAAATTTACTTATAAAACATCAAATTTTTAAAAATATAAAATATTTTAAAATTGATGTTTGTAAGTAAATTTTTTATATACAAAAAATAAATAAAATTGGGAGTTATAATAAGTTTTAAAATTCTACATTTTTTTAAAATGTTTGCTTTAAAAAGATTTTTTTTCTTTTGGAGAAAAACTAAAAATTAAAAAAATTAAAAAGTTGATATCATTATTTTATTATTTATAATCCGTACTTATATATGATTTCAATTATGTTTTATCTTAAAATATCGTTTTATAACTAATTAAAATTTTTCCCATTTTATATTTTATTTTTTCAACCCGTGTATTACACGGGTTTACTAAAGCTAGTTTATACATATAATGCAAACTTGCACTTTGTACATTTTGTAGAGCCTTTTAGCTAGATCATAGTTTTCTATCACCTTTAAGTTCATATATTAGATCTTGTTATCTTTTTATTATCAAAATGGTAAATAAGGTGGACATGTGTCATCATCACATTTCGTTTCATCAAAAAATTTCCGCTTCTTTCTCTTATTAAATATCTCATTAATTAATTACTAATTTTAAATTAAAAAATATATTTTTATTGATTATTTTTCTAAGTAAATAAATTTTTATAAAATAAAATTTACTTATAAAACATCATTTTAAAAATATAAAATATTTTAAAATTGATGTTTGTAAGTAAATTTTTTATATACAAAAAATAAATAAAATTGGGAGTTATAATAAGTTTTAAAATTTTACATTTTTTTTAAAATGTTTGCTTTAAAACAATTTTTTTTTCTTTTGGAGAAAAATTAAAAATTAAAAAAATTAAAAAGTTGATATCATTGTTTTATTATTTATAATCAGTACTTATATATGATTTCAATTATGTTTTATACTAAAATATCGTTTTATAACTAATAAAATTTTTTCCTATTTAATATTTTATTTTTTCAACCCATATATTACACGGGTTTACTAAAACTAGTTTATACATAATGAGCATAATGCAAACGTGCACTTTGTGCAGTTTGTAGAGCCTTTTAGCTAGATCATAGTTTTCTTTCACCTTTAAGTTCATATGTTAGATCTTGTTATCTTTTTATTATCAACAAGCTATTCAAAGCTAACAAAAACACATAACGATAATACCCATTTATGTTTTGAAAAGATAAAAATCCCTCTAATAATATAACACTACAACATGTTATAAGTATTTTTATTATCTATAATGTTTTTGTCGGACCTAGTTTAAATGAAAGCAGATATATACAAATAATGTGCTATATATCTGTTTCAATGCATGAAACTCACCTTGACAAAAAGAAGTTACATAATGGAGTAGAGTACACATTAACTAACCCCAAACTAAAACATAAATATGCAGTTATAGGTCTATATTCCTAAAATGCTATCAAACTCAATATTCATAAACCATTTAAATTTTAAATGTGACATGATTATACTGCAAAGAAGAAATTATGACATAATTAAACTAAATATACTTAAATAAAAACATGCTCCCTAGTTTAAATTTTACATCATTTACTTAAAGTTAATTTTGCAGAACCAAATTTATTAATATCTTTTTATTATGAACCGAATATATAGACATATAGCATGCCTGGCACTGTATGAACATCCTCAAGCAAGCACTATAAGTTAAAACAACAGTCATGCACACCAGTTCTCCAAGCAACAAATGCTATCTCATAGTTTAAAGGTAATAAATCTAACCCTTCAAATGTTAAATGTGACATGATTAAATAGACACATAACACATTATATTTCAAAGAAGAAATCAACTAATTAATATATAATAAAACAAAAACATGCTTTTCATTTCAATTTCACATTATATATTTGACGTTAGTTTTGTAAAGTTAACTGAATTAATTAATATCTTTTTACTATATATGAACATAGACATAGCATGCCTGCATTACTGTATGAACATCATCAAGAATCACTATAAGTTAAAACAGCAGTCATGCACGCCAGTTCTCCTATCAACAAATGCTTTCTCAAAGGTAAAGGTAATATAGAGGATGCCCTATTGCACTTAATCACTTATGTACTATGATGGAGACAGAAATACGGTTTCATTTCTTGATATTTTTTCAAAGAAATAGATAAGAATTTTGAGAACCATGATAATCGATGGATAGATCATATGGTTTATGATCACATGTGCAAAGTTAAAAAAAAAAAATAACCAAACATGATTTGATTTTTTATAAAGTAAAAATGAAGAAAATTGACATACTGTTGTAGTCAAACATGTAATCATCAGGAACTAGTATCATCATCAATCGATTGAATCCGGAATCAGTTTAATAAAAGGCTGAAATGTGCTTAAGTACTGGATTAAGTGCGAATTGATTATTAACTCATCTTCTACATCGAATTGATGTCTTTTGTTATTCAATGTGTACAGATTCATGAGCTACCAAAAACCCTAGATCCCCATTCGAAGAACATATGTTTACGGTATCTATGCATGAAACGTTTGCAAATCCATATAAACAATTATTATACCAAAATCCAACAAAAACGCTAACAAAATCAACCAATAACCAAATCGATTCAGTCAATCTGAACTGTTAAAAGTTGCTGATCACGATGACGATGGTGATTTCGTTACTTCTTATACCTTAAGAACAAAATCAAACTAAAACCAGCAGATAGAAATCGATCAATCAACCGTAAACTGATTATAAATCCATATAAACCGCTTCTCATATCACAATCGAACTCAAACACTAACGAAATCAATCAGTAAGTATATCAATTCCGTCAATCTAAACCGTCACGAGTCGTTCATCACGATGACGATGGTGATTTCGTTAGTTCTTATAGCGTACGAACAAAATCAAACTAAAACTAGCAGAAATCGATCAATCAACCATAAACTGATTATAAATCCATATAAACACTTACTATATCTAAATCAAACACAAACACTAAAGAAATCAATCCGCACCAAACCGATTCCGTCAATCTAAACAGTTAAGAGTTGCTAATCACGATGATGTTAGTTATTTCGTTAGTTGTGATAACTTACGCACGAAATCAAACTAAAAGCAGCAGAAATCGATCAATCAACCACAAACAGACCGATGAACAATTAGGAGAAATTTAACGAGAGAGAGTGAGAGATCGTACGAATCAGCAGTAGCGTACTGAGCAAGCTTTCCTTTGGTGGAGAAGACGATGAGAGCAACGTCAACGTCACACAGTACGGAGATCTCATGAGCTTTCTTCAGTAATCCAGACCTCCGTTTGGAGAATGTAACTTGACGGTTGATTTTGTTCTCAATACGCTTCAACGTCACCCTTCCTCTCCCCATTGAATTGAATTCAACCACCGCTGCAACCACCGGAAACCACCGATCAACCACCGGAAACCACCGATCAACCAACGGTCCCCGATGGTGGAATAATATTATTTCACCTAGTTTGGAAAGTTATATAACTACGTGTTATAACATCCACAACACATTCTTTAAACTTAAAAAGCTTGTAAATGTAGATAATATTGTGAAATGGTTTTGAGTGGTTTTGAGTGAATGAAAGAAAAAAAATATTACTGATATGTAAATTTGAATATTTATTGTTCAACCCTTATAAATTTTTTAATATATTTTAAAGTGGTTGTGAGTAGAGGAGAGAAAAATATTATGATAAAAGATATAAAAAATATTATTTAATTAAAATAAAAGAGAAAAGATAATGATTTTTAATTTAATTATAAAGATAAATATAATGAATAAGTTGCGAATGTTTTTATGTGAATATATATATCACCTACTTCTTTAAAATGTTTATATATTTTTTAATTTTAATGATTATACTCCACATGTTATATCGTAGAAACTGATCATACCTTTACTTGAATATAATTTTTATTATGTGGTCTCAAAATTCAGTTGGCTAGCAGGAGAAGATAAAAACTTTTTATTGGTTTTATTGAAAGTCTCTCTATCCTCTAGATTAGAAGAAGTGTTTGTTTAACGATAGTTCTACTATGAATGAGATTTTACAAAGTATGTTGTTTTGTTTGTTTTCTCTACTTTTTTATGTTTTCATTCATCCATCTTTTAACTCGTGGGTTATGGTTGTCCTTACATTGGTTATAATTAGTGTTTAAAGATAATACCGTTTATTGGTGGTTTATTCGTGGCCACGGGTAGACTCAAATGTTGGATACGTGGATCAAGCAAGAATGGAGAACTCTTAATGTTTTCTAGCATTAGATACTCGGTTTTTACATTTACAATGTGAAGAATGATCCCAATCTGCTATATGAATCAAAAAAATAACATAGATAAACAAAAATTTTGAGTCTGCCACTCTACCTTCGGTTGATCTTGATCTTGTATACTAATAAACATATATTTATTTATTGAACCATGTATGATATTGTATTGAGACAATAAACTTGTACATAGTTTAGAGTGACCGGTATCTGTTTCATTTTAACATTACAAAGTATGGCACATGTATATACAATTAATATATATATATAACTCTTTTATTACAAATTTAAATTACTTGCAACATCATTTTCCATGTTATTACTTTTGATATCAAAAAAAATATTACGTATTTTTATAACTCACTGTAGAGCAAATTTATAGCTCTTTTTAGTAAAAAACAAAAACAAAAATAAAAACAAAAATCGTGGAGACATGATAAGAAGAATATGATATTCAAAAAAAGGTGATTGAGGGTTGCGATAATTTAAGGCAGACATGGAGATAGGCGGTATTGGAGTGCGATTAGTGGTATTGTGAAAACCATAGTGGTATTGTGAAAACCAGAGTGGTATTGTGAAAAACGTTGTCTGAATGTGATTGGTGGAAGGACAATTTAGACGCTGGGGTTGTCTGTTCATTGGCTGCCCACATCGTACACGTGCGTGTCACCCTCCGCTTGCTCAGGGCTCCACTGTTGCTTGTCGTTTTCACATGTCAAATGAGGGGCTCTTTTATATATTTTTTAATGTGATTTAACATTAGTTATTGAGAAAATTGTTAGATTAACCAATTGATGAAATGGAATTATATAAATAAATAGTTAAAAATAATAAGGATTTTATATTTTTTTTTAAGATCATAAATTACATACTTTTAAATTTGAAAAATTAAATACATATTATTTGTTTAACATATATATCACATATTATAATTGTTTAAACTTAGCGAGATGTAATTTAGTGGCTTCTTTTTATACAAAAGACTCGAATTTAAAAACATATGTAACGGATAATCTTAGAAAGTAAAATGTGTAAAAAAAATAGTGAAAATACGAGTTAAATAAATCATTCAATAAATAATCACAATTAAATAGGTAAATATGTTATATATATATATATATATATATATATATATA
>BJCN01324077.1:0-11096 GCA_018326445.1 Flaveria brownii
AGGGTGTTGGCGGAGTGGACGTGGTGGTCGCAGAGTACGCAGAGTTTGGCGGAGTCAGCGCGACAGAAGACGGTGGCGATGCGGTGGTGGCAGTAGTCGCAGGGGGTGGTGGTGGCGTTGTCTCAGGCGGTGGTGGGTGTCGCCATGAGTGATGAATTTGGAAGGTGTTGGTGGGAGGTGAAGTGATGGTGGTGATGAGGGTTTCCTCCTTGGGAAGGGGTTTGATTTTGTTGCATTTCTTTATTATTCTCTATTATGAAATTACCAAACGATAAACAGTAAACGCGATGATCAGCAAACGATGAACAGTAACCAATTTGGGGCTTTCTCGGTTATGTCTTACTTGGGGGTTGATTAACAGACGAAATAACACGATGATGGTCACGATTATGTCTTACTTGGTATCGGTATATTTGGTTGATTATGCAATGATGGACAGTCTTTGGTTTTGGCAATGGTTCTGTTTGCAGCCACTCTTCTATAAATATGGATGATAGGCGATGACGATAAAAAAATGGCATTTGACATTGTTGTTATGGCATGGCAAACGGTTAATTTGCAGTCACAACAAACAGACATTTCCGAGCCTTTTCCCGACTTACCCAGGTATCGGTTCAACCCGCCGCGAAGCGCGGGGGAGAAACCAACTAGTATATTAAAAACCAACTCATGTGCAACAGTAGGTTTTTGGGGTTTTAGCATTAGCCACCAACTTTGAGAATTTACATATAGCCCCTTGCACATTTGTGGTTTTAGTTTTTGGTCACGTAAGTTTTTATTCTTTGTTTTTGGCATTTGTTTATTTGTGAATATGAAATGACATTTTATCCCCTTTTTTATAATATATGGAACACTTGGTTTTACATAATTATATAAACCCATTATTTTAGCCCTTTTAGTTATATTATTTTTAAGTAATATTATCGTGACGAAGTGAACCTACTATGAACGGAAAGCATCGTTGTGGCATTGATATTATCTTAACTGGTTTCGGTATTTGCTTTTATGATTTTTGACGAGTTCAGAAGATAACGCAACCAAACTCACGTTGTATAACTCGAGAGGAAATCACCACTCTCCAGCCGCGAAGCGCGGGGAAAATAACTAGTTACAAACAAATTCAAGTTGAAAAACATAATATTAGAACACCACAAGTTTCAAGATAATATTAATATAACAAGTTTCAAGAAATCTTATTTCCATTCATAACGTGCCTTCCTTTTGTTTGGACTTCCATTTTCCATTAAGACTGTGCCTCTCCTTTAAGAGAATGTAAAACAAATATGGTTTTATAGTCATCAACACAATTACTAATATCTAACACTGATTTTATCTCATCTAATCAACATAAGGCTTGTAATGCTCCGCATTTTCCACCAAACTTTCTAGGTCTGCAAGACATGAAAGTCTTACAGGAATATCCTTTTCTAACTCTGTCTACAATCTCTTCCTCATGGTGTTCTCATATGTTAGCATTTTCTGGTTCTTCATTTCCAAGTGGTACACCTCCGAAGTTAAGGTTCTGTTGTAGTTGAGCTACTAAGGTAGGTATTGCAGCTTCCAATTGTTGAGTTACTATCTGAGAGATCCTTTCATTCTCAGTGATTGTGGTATTTACTGGCGGAGCTTCTTTTCCTAGCCTAGTTCTTAGAAATCCTAAAAGATTCACAATCAGCGGCCGCTTTCTTTCCCATCGATTCCCTCACACTTGTACCATCTACCTGATTTCAAAACCTAATTCAGTTCGATCCATATCGATCGGTTAAAGATTTAAGTTCTGATTTGTTGTTTGTCCGATGAATCAGATACTTTTTTGTCTCATGGTTTCTTTAACTATTTTGTTCGATTTATGACAATGCTTTGTGGATCTTTGGTTTCCCCTGATCTGAAACAAGAATTCACCATCTAATCACTCTCTGTTTTAATCTATATTGGTTTATATCAATCTGTTGGAGCAACTTCAATTTAATTCTTTAGAGGTTTTCTACAACATATTTTGTGACAAATTCTTATCTGCTATGGTTGATGATGTTGTTGATTTGAGTTTTTGATGCATATGTTTTGAATACATACAAAGTGTGTCCAGTGGCGGAACTTGAACATCCCCGTAAGGTGGACGGGGGCGAAACTAAATTTTTTTAAGAGGGGCGAACTCGATATTTATATAAAAATTACACTACCGGGCCAAAAATTTACACTAACGGACTAAAATTTAACACTACCGACGAAAAAAATAGGGGGGGCGGCGGCCCCCCCCGGCCCTCACTATCCTCCGCCATTGAGCGTGTCACTTTAAAAAATTTTATTTTTAGTTCAACTATGAATCTTGAAATAAAAATGGCATGGTGACCACAGGGAAAGGCGTAATCGGAACAAAAGTAGTTAAACTCAATGTCTTATGCATTAGTGGCATTTGAGTGAAAGCAATAAGTTAGTAGCCACGAATTATAATTGAAAGCAATAATAATTCTGATGTTAACTTTTGTAGTTTTTAGCAGGGAAGCTTTAATATTTGTATATTATTGACTTCCAATCGGTTAAAGGTAATGTTGATCAATTATTATGTTTTGATTTAGTTACATTAATATTGACTAATCATCCAGTAATGTGATTTTTAAATAGGTTCAACGACTTTGGTTTGTGGAAAAAGATGAATTCTGGATCATGAAGTTTAAGAGAGGAAGTACGTACAGTGGAGGTATATTGCCACCGATCTTGCCGCTGTGCACGTATATATCTTGTGAAGGCCACAATTACATTGTGAGTTATGATGTTCTGTTACCTTTGGAACCTGTATGTTTTCATTTTATACCAACAATCATTTATAATGTTTTGGAAACTTTAAAATATTTACGATTTCCTAAGTATTCATAAGTTTTACAAAATTAGTGGGCTGTTTTTGAAATTCAAACCTAAAAAAGTTATGAGGTTATAATGTTCCGGTTTATAGAAGATGTTTTGTGTTTTAAAGATGATTTTAATTTTATGGATTATAAAATTAATGGTTTGGATTAGGGGTGCAAATGAGCCGAGCCGCTCGCGAGATACTCAAGATCGGATCGATAAAAAACTCGAAACGAGCCGAGCTTTATCGAGCTCGAGCCGAGTTCGAGCTTTAATAAGAGCTCGATTAGTTATCGAGCCCGAGTCCGAGCTTCAGGTATCGAGCTCGTGCCGGCTCGCCAGCCTAAACTAGCTTTTTATATATTTTTTTTAAATTAACTTATTAAATACACTATATAAATAATATTTATCATATATGAAGTTAAGATAAAAACTATTAAAAAATGTTATAATGTTATTTATAAAATATAGAATTATAAATATATATATCAAAATAAAATATAAAATATTAAAAATAATTTTTAAATAAATAAATGAGTCGAGCCCGAGCCGAGCTCGAGCTTGAAATAGTATTTGTCGAGCCCGAGCCGAGCTCAAGCTTGAAATAGTATTTGTCGAGCCGAGCTCGAGCTTTAAAAATAAAGCTTGAAACGAGCCAAGCTCGTGCTCTCCTAAATCATCACGAGCCAAGCTCGAGCCCGAGCTCGGCTTGTTTGCAAGTCAAAAAGCGGGATGGGTCAAAATAAAGTTTAATTTTAAATACTTTTCATCTTTCATTATTATTTTGTAAATTATAATTGTAGTTTTTTTATATTTCCTTATTATTTGAAATACGTAATTTCAAATTTATAAATCATCTACATATTTATGATATTATTGTTTTGATAGGGACCAAATTTTTTGATTGATCTGCAACCAATATATTGGATTGTTTTTCTTACTACTTTTTTTTTGATATAATAGATATGAATTAGCAAATGTAGAGTGCATCCATTTTTTTCTTGAAATACTTGATCACTTCTTTAGTAACTTGATTTATAATTTTTTTTTGGTTAAGTTTCATTTTTTCTTGATTTATAATTTTGATTTGATATAATTTTTTTTTGGTTAAGTTTCATTTTTTCTTGATTTATAATTTTGATTCTATGAATCTTTTGTTCCGTTTATCTACTTTCAAATTTTCTACTTCATCCTATGATAATTGATTTTTTTTTATCATTTTAAACCAAGATAGGTCAGTACTTTTAGCAATTAATGCTTTTATTCTGTTTATTTCACTCAACAATAGAGTATATATAACACGAGAACAACTCACACCCAAAGAGAAGTATAAATGAACTAACAACCATCATAGATCTGTTATAGCAAAGACTACATAGATACTATAAGTCTACTATTCTAATTATAGCAAAACTAATAAAAATAGAGTCATTTTACCGGTTCCTGTTTGATGAACTATGTTCAACGGAGGGATTCACATGTATTGCGCCAATCACAACATCGTTGAACAACGAATTGGATGTTATGCTGAATGAAAGCACCTGGTGCAGGTATGCACAATGAAGACAGGATTCTATCTTTTCATTTATTTGGGTTAAATGCAGTGAGTACAAAATGAAGTTTTTTTTCTGAAACTACAAGATCACATTGAAGTACGTCTTTTGAGAACAATATGATTTTCTTCAACAATTTTGTATATTTTGATTTTTGTAAGAAGTAGATAAAAATTAATATTAACGTCTCTAAAAAAAGTTGAAACATGTTGTAATAGGCACCCAAGAATGTGTTTAGTTTTATTGTGTTTGTTTACTAAAATTTTATATGCTCATTTTTAGTGGGTTTATTAATATTCCTACTCTAATAAAAAGCTAAATGTGGTGCTCACACATTCATTCTTAGCAAATTTTTCCCGCTTCTCTCTTTTATTAAATAACTACATTAATTACTAATAATATTATTTATTTATTTTTACATTGTAATTAGTTTTTAATAAATTAAGAAAGAGATCTTTTTATTAATGTTATTTCTATAGAAATAATTTTTTATAGAAAGAAGTTTTAAAAAATCAAACTATTTTTATAGTATTTTAGATTTGGTTTTTTAAATCTTTATGAAAAAATAATTAAAATCAGAAGTTATAGTAAGAAAATTTTTAAAAATATTTTTTTTAAAACATTATTTTGAAACAAAATATTTTCTTTATCTTTGAAAAAAACGAAAATAATTAAAAAGTTCATATTATTGTTTTATTACTCATAGTTATTAATCAGACGTAATTTCAATTATATCAAGTCTTAATATATCGTTTTATAATTAATAATTTTTATTTTATTTAAAATTTTATTTATTCAACCCGTATAATACACGGGTTTACTAAAGCTAGTTGTAATATAGACAATTTTATTTGCTCCATTAACTGCAATATGGTTTCTTGAGGGCAATTTTATTTGTTTTGATTGCTGCATTTTGGCCTACTGATTCATTGTAATCTGGTCAAAATTATTAGGTATGCACATAATAATATAGATAAGAGTTATGTAAGTATTTTATTAAAATATTTTCCTTACGTTAGTTAATTTTATTGGTTAAATTTGGCTTTTTTTTAATTTTGCATCACACGGCTTAATAACAATTATTTTTCTAATGTTCTTATTAAAGCTCCAAATCAACTTGTCTTTTCTGAATGAATTTCTTAACTTTTGTTTTTTTTCATTTCGTACTTGTGTATCACACAGGTTTATAGGGTAGTTTATAATAATAATAACAGTAACAGTAACAGTAACAGTAACAGTAATCGTAACAGGCCGGTGCAGTAACAGTTACAGTAACAGTTACAGTAACAGTAAAAGTGACAATAACAATAATAATAATCTATAATCTATAACATATAATAAGACAAGATTTATTTTGTCACTTGTCCTTCTCTTAACCCATGTTTTTGTCACTTTTTATTTTTCTAGATATCCACAAATCAATTTTTCATCCAAAAGGATATTATAGTAATTTAAATACTCATATAAATTTCTTTCTCTTATTAAAAATAAATTTTATTAATGCTATGTTTCTCTCTCTTATCTAATTTTTTTTTTAAAATCAAACTATCTTTTTTTAAAATAGATTTGATGAAGGAAAGTAGAATTCACATCTTTTAATTAAAATCTAAATAACAAGACACTAAAGTTTTATATAATATGAAATTTTCTAAAACACTAAATATTTTTTAAACAAAATATTTTAAATCGTTTTGTTTTTAGTAAAAAAATATAAACAGGTGAAATACTTTAAAACAATCTTATTAAAACAACCAGAATAATTACAAACCAGATTTTTTTAAAACAAGATTTTTATAAAAATATATTTTTTTTATAAAAAATATTAAACGAATGTTTAAAAATGAAACTATTTATATAAGAGATTTAAAAAATGGTATAATTATTTTATTTCTTAAACTATTAGATATATATAATTTTAATTATATTTTACATTAAAATATTATACTTAAATAAGCTATGTATACGTAATTATAATAATATTTTATCTTCAAATTAATTAACATGATTTTATAATACATAAGTTTATCTTAATAATTATTTAATATTTTATTTATTTAATTTGTGTATTACACGGGAAGTAACCTAGTAATAAGAATAATAATAACAACTTAAATAAAATTAAGTAAAATATACATTTTAGTCAGAGATTTGGTGTGTTTTATATATATATATTAAAATGGGAAAGTGAATAAAAATAATAATTAAATAATTTGTAGATCGAGTACAGTAACGTAACCGGCAAGATTTGAAGATTAATATAAAAAATCGATCTCTAGCTTGTTATATATATATACGTGATATCAATTAGCTAGAGTCATTAAGCTAGCTAGCTAGGTAAATAATTACATTAATCCCCTTAATTGGTAGTAAGTAGCTATTAGATGGAGCCAAAGCCGATTTGTTGTGATGAGGCAGAGGCAGAGGCAGAGGCAGAGGCACCTTGTCTGTGTGCAAAGTACTACCACTCGTTTATTGCTCATAATAATGAGAACGTCCAGGTCCAGCTTAACCTCAATTACCCGCGGTTTCGAATCAACGAGCTGTTGCGTGGGAGGCGAATCCGCGCATGTTTTCATGGCTGGGTGATTCTCTCCAACGTTCCCGACAGCGTTTTGTGGTCTCTTTGGAACCCACTGACCTCCGACTACATTCGTCTCCCACCTTTGATTGATCATAAAGAAAAGCCTCCTTACGAGTTTTGTTTGTCTTCTCCTCCTGACGATGAACGGGGTTCGGTTTTCCTGTTCACAACAGCCAATAGTCCCACTTTTGTTTTCTGCCGGCTAGACGACGGCCGCGGTAAAACTACAAAGAGATCAATATTGAAGTGGACTGAAATGTCATATGCTAAACAGCTCACGAGCATAGGCTGCGGCGTACTTGGTTGTCACACCCTAGAATGTCTCACTTGCTGCAATGGTAAGGTATATGCGTATAACTTGGATGCAGATTACGACTTGATCGTCATACAGGTTGACATAGTAGTACTTAAAGCAGCAGGTAAACAAGCAGAAGTTGTGATAAGTTTACTCCCGTTTGTGAAACGCCGTAAGTGTAATTACCGATATCCTTGTCGTAGTTTCCCCACATGCTATACTTTTTTGAAAGGATCTTGTAGTACTGATGAATTGTTCCAAATTGATATGATCTATTATCATAAATCATGAGGGCGGACCTTGGCGCAGTGGTAAAAGCTGTTCCTAAGGGACCGAAGGTCTCAGGTTCGATCCGTGGAAACGGCCTCCCCACAAAAATGTGGGGGAAAGACCGCGTACATCTTCCCTTAAATGGGACGGACCCTCCCTGGACCCTGCGAAAACGCGGGAGCTCTTTGCAGCACCAGGTACGCCCTTTATTATCATAAATCAAGGACCGGGGGTTACGTTAAGCTGTTTAGATTGGATATGGTTACTATGATGTGGGAGGAAATGGAAGACCTCGAAGATGCTGTGTTCGTCATCGTATATGACGCCAACTTAGTGTTCTACATCCCCAAAGTTCCTTCTTCTAATTATTCAGGACGTATAGGGGGTCATGTGCATTTTCTTGGTGAAAAGGCCGACACAATATTATCCTCATTCCATATCAAAGAAAGAACCATGCATCTGTCTTTAACTCCTCCTTTTCTACAACAAAGCCAACTCTTTGTATGGGCAATGCTTGAATGCGGGTATGTATTAATTAATTAATTATTTTACTTAATTATACACTTGTTTGTTTGCTTATATATATATATATAATCATATCATATTATCATGCATGCATATAATTTTGTACGTACGTACGTGTAGGTTAGAAGCTAACCATCCTACATCTAAGCAGCAGCAACAAGAAGAAGAAGACAAGGATAAGGCGATAGTCGTACGGGCCTCGGTTAATAAGGGTGGTGATCAAACTGAATGTGATATCGCAACAAGTACTGAGTACTCACACCTACTCGAAATTCCGTTTCATATTTTGGAAATGATTATGGAGCTCTGTGTTGGTGTCGAATACTTGAAGTTTCGCGCTACATGTAAACGTTGTTTTCTAGCGGCACCTTCGGTTCAATGGAGCAGCGAAACAACATTAAGGAGACTGCGGTTGTATTCGGTAGCTTCACCATGGTTGATGGTGTTCGACAACAATCGAGGCATGATCACTTTGATAGATCCGTTATACGGTGAGAGGTATTTTATTAAAACTACATGTGAAGAACTAAAGGGTGATTACCAGATATTTTGTTCTAGGTTTGGTTGGTTGTTGATGCATAAAATGGATGGTCCTCTGATCTTCTTTAACCCATTCACAAGTGATATTCGCGAGATTCCACATCCCGCGATTTATCAATTCAGTAGCTTATGTTTCTCGGCACCGCCAACTTCCCCTGATTGTATAGTGGTTGGATTTACGGCACTGAGTGTTTACATTCGCTTCGCGTCTGGGGATGAACCAGTATGGAGGAGATATGATTTGGATTTCGGAGGTATTCCTCCGTATTATTTTCATTATCTAACAATCAGAGATCGAGATGTTTATGCGTTGTGTACGAATGAAAGAATTGAAGCGTTTAGAGACATGCTTGGTAATGAAGTTTTCTCTTGGGACGCTAATGTTGTGGACAAAGCCTCAACAAGTTGTTGCAAATCTAGGGCGCAGTACTTTCTATCGAACTGTGATCAGCAGCTTTTACTAGTAGTTGTGGGCGAGTTTGGAGAATCCGTTGAGGTGTTCAAACTAAACGATTCTACAAAAGAATGGGAGACAATGGACGATTTGGGAAAACACATGATTTATATTTCTAGTACATCATGCTTCTGTCTTGAAGCCAAGACACCGGAAATGGAGAACAAGATCTACTTCCCGAGGTTACTTGAGAATGACAAGGGGGAAATATTAGTGTTTTATTCTCTTGAAACAGGTAGGTATCACACGTTCATCGACAAAATTATGCAAGAAAGCTTAGGCGTCGACTTAATGAGAACTAAATATCATTGTTCGCCTCATACATGGATAGAACCAAGTTGGTCTTAATTAAGATAACAACACTATCAGTTTTTTTTTATTTCTCCTCTTAATTCATATAAACCGTCTATTTTATATGGATATTAATTTGTCACAAGTAATTAAACTTTCTGAAGTCCTTAATTAATGTTGCATTTAGTTAATTATAAGTTATTGTTAAATGGGTTTGATGTGAAGATTTTATAGTATTTCAATTCGTTAAAGCATTTGGTTTTTATTAAACTATTTTCACTTGAATTCAATTGATTACGAAGAATGAATTACAAAATTGAAAGTCCTCCGAAAAGAACAACTTCCGAAACTATATCAAGAGCATCTAAACAAACTTTAACAAACTTATTTCACTACTAGACACTCAACTATAATAGTTGACACAAATTACAATCCCTAAACTATAGTCAACTGAACATATTGACTAAAAACCTTGATGTTAACACTATTTTACAACACCACAAATATTAATTCATAACAACAATCAGAAACATACATATGATCATGATCATATCACAGAGAAATCTAAATCGTCATGCTTTGTTTTATGACCATAGGCGGATCCAAGTTAGCCCCATGGGATTCACCCGAACCACATGCAAATTTTATTTTGTTTCTATATATACGATCTAATCCCGACTGACCCCAAAGAAAATATGATACCGACCCCATGAAAATTTAAAACCGACATCAAAGAATTTTTCACTATAACAAAGCAATAAATTTTTTACACTGAAACCCGAACACTTTTACAAATATCAACTTGTTATAATCTAACACGTTTAAAAAGAAAATTTATAAAAAAAAATATTAACTATATAATAATCTCATTAGTATGTTTATTCTTATAAATCTAATTATCAAATGTCTAACAGTAATTATTTTTAAAAATTAAACTCATTACTCTATAATCTCAACCATTAAACAATTAACCTAATGCATAATATATAATTCAATACAATTTATAATACTATAATATTAGTAGAAACAGAAAAAGTGATTAGTTTGATTACATATCCGATTATATATAGTTCGATTGTCGTCATCCCAGCCCTCAACTGATCAAATTTTACCATAACCTTGCTATTGGATCTGCATACCACTAGTCGCCACTCTATCCATGGTTACACCTCCCTCTTAAACCCGATTCTAAATAAATTGTTGTAACATTTCGTATTTCTCTAAAAAAATAAAGTTGATTTTTGTTCGATACGTGGATGTAAATAATAATAATAATAATAAAAATAATAATAATAATAATAACAATAACAATAATAATAATAATAATAATAATAATAATGTTAATGGTAATAATAATATTAAAAATAATAATAATAATAACAATGGGTTATAAACATATATATATCTATATATACATATATATATATATAAAGAATAATTATTATATAAATTGAATACAGGGGGGTGATGTGTAAATTCTAAAACTTAAAATAATAGGTTTTTACCCAAAATGAAACAAAGGCAAAACCACAGGGACCAAAGTGCAAAAAAAACAAAACCCAACCCACCTTCTTCCCCACCCCTTCCCGATCGCGACCGGCCACCACCAAACTCCCATTTTTCGGCCGACAATCCCCATTTTCGGGCACTTCGAGACTTGTTTAATGAAAAGCAAACTGCACTAACGATTAAAAGACCATTTAAAACACTCCATTGTGATCAATTACATGAAAAACAAAAAAA
>BJCN01324120.1:0-10938 GCA_018326445.1 Flaveria brownii
AAAGGTGATGTCAGGATGACTTGCTGTAAGATACATAAGGGAACCAATCATGGATCTGTAAAAATGAGGACCAATTGATTTCCCATTCTCATCGGGACTGAGGCAGGTTTGAGCAGTAAAAGGAGTCATCTCAGAGGAAGCATCATCCATCTTGATTTTTTTCAATATTTCTTTAATATACTTTTCTTGATGAATGAGAATTCATTCTGTCTTTTGTTCAACTTGCAACCCGAGGAAAAAGCACATCTCTCCCATCATGCTCATTTCAAATCGACTTCGCATGACTTCCTTAAACTCCTGACATAACTTTGGATTGGTGGAGCCAAAAATAATGTCATCGACATATACTTGTACGATCAACATCTCACCATCTACTTCCTTCTTAAATAAAGTCATATCGATAGCGCCACAGAAAAACGATTGCTTAAAAGATATTGTGTTAAAGTCTCATACCAGATGCGAGGGGCCTGATGAAGTCCGTAAAGAGATTTATCAAGCTTGTAGACTTTGTCTGGAAAATCTGGATCCTCAAAACCAGGTGGTTGACATACATATATCTCTTCGTCAATCTCTCCATAAAGAAATGCACATTTGACATCCATCTAATACACTTTGAATTGCTTATGGGCTGCATGTGCCAAAAAGATTCTGATAGCTTCAAGACGGGCGATAGGCGTAAAGACTTCGGTGTAGTTAATCCCTTCTTCTTGAGCAAAACCCTAGACCACCAGTCTGGACTTGTTTCTTACCACAATGCCACGGTCATCGAGTTTGTCTTTAAACACCCATTGCGTGCCAATTGGGCATTTGTTTAGTGGAAGATCGACCAAAGTCCACACCTTGAGTTTCCTAAGCTGTTGCAGCTCTAATTGCATTGATTCAACCCAGCAAGGGTCCTGGAGAGCTGCATGAACATTTTTAGGGATGATTTGTAATATAAAACAAGAGAATAGACAAACGTTAATCAAACCAGATTGTCTCCGTGTCTGAATTCCATCGATGATAGATCCTATGATGTTATCATGTGGATGATCTTTCAAGGTTTTGAAATCGATAGTCATGGGTGCGGGGGAGTGTGGATTGTTGGCTAAAGGGTTGTTGATGGGTAGTTAAAGGTGAAGTGGATAAGGGTGATGATAAGGTAGAGTGAATTGGAGAGATGGGAGATGTTAGCTGAGATGTGGTACATGTAGGGGATGAGGGAAGGGATGCTAAAATAGGTGGAGGTGGAAGGTCAAATGATGATGAAGAAGATGCAACATCAACTGAGGTAACATCATTTGAAGATATGGTAGGAGGGGCTAGAGGTTCGACAGGTAATGGAGACAGATGAGAGATATTTGTTTGAACATGAGAGACATATGCATCATCATCGAAAACTGGAAGATTAAATGAGTTGAACACCGTATCGGAGTCAAAGAACCATGCGGGTTCAGATCGAACATCAGAGGAATCAGATTCCAGCCAATCAACATAAAAGGACTCTTGAACAATACGTGTTCTCTTGTTATAAACCTGATAAGCCTTTTGAGAAGAAGAATAGCCAACAAAATAACATTCTTCAGACACGACACCAAATTTTGTTTTCTGTGTCTGTGTATTCAATAAAGTGCACGAGCAACCGAATGGTCGAAAGAAGTCAATTAGAGGTTTTCTCTTATGAAATAGTTCATAAGGAGTCTTCATTTTGTCCTTAGCTATCAACACCCTGTTTAGAACATATGAAGCACAATTCACCGCCTCAGCCCAAAAGATGATGGGTAAGGAGGATTCAATCAAATTGTACGAACAGATTCAATGAGGGTGTGATTCTTTCGTTCCGCCACACCATTCTGTTTAGGGCTCCTCGCAGCACTGTATTGTCTTAAAATTCCCTTAGATGCACATAATGAATCAAAGATCTGATTTCTGAATTTAGTACCGTTGTCACTTTGGATCGCCATAACCTTCCTCTTACTTATCATTTCAATCGAAAGGATTAACTTTTGTAGTTCCTCAGCAGTCTCTTCTTTATGAGCAAGAAATCTCACCCAGGAGTATCTTGAAAAATCATCTGTGACCACAAGACAGAAAGATTTCTTAGCAATTGATTTAAGACTGATTGGGCCAAACAAATCAGTATGTAATAACTCGAGCGGATTGGATATGCTATTTTCAATTTTTGGTTTATGTTGTTTTCCATTGGCGCATGCCATGCATTTTTCAACCACAGAAAAGTATTTTAAAGGTAATCCCCTAACAAGATTGTTTTTAACTAATTTGTTTATATTTTTAAAATTAACGTGGCCCAGTCTGCGATGCCATAAGAAAGACTCAGAGGTGGAAGCTTTGGACAGATGATAGGTGACGGTAGATGTTGAATCCTTTGAACTCATACCAAGAAGATATGTATCATGCTTCCTTGGAGCCCGCATTAGTACCATATCATCTGGAATATCTATCTCAGATTTCAAAAAGAGATATTCATTGGACTTGAATAAGACCGGAATGCTTTTATCACAAATCTGAGAGACACTCAACAGATAGAATACAAGCTCAGGTACGTAGTTGACTTTCTCTAAAGTAAGGGAGCCGTTGGAAACTTCTCCTTGACCAATCATTTTCCCTCCTTTCTTGTCGCCAGCGAATGCGACGTAGCCTCCATTGATTATCCGATAATTGGTCAATAGATCTTTAAGTCCCGTCTTATGTCTGGGGCATCCAGACATGCCATACACTATTTACAACTTTAGTGGATGACTCCTTCAAGAATAACAAGAAAAAGGTTAACCAGGTGAAACAGGAACCCAAGTTTGAACAACTTTAGGTTTAGGAAAAACAGATTTCTTACAAAAGAAGTTATTAACTAATTTAGTTAACCTATTACCAAAAGAATTTCTATTAACATGTCTATGATGAAGCTGAGGATAGTGCTTAACTATATGATCATCTTTACCACATTGAAAACAATGTGGTTTTAATCTGCTCTGTTATGTAATAAGGTTGGGATTTTATCAATGCATATTTCCTTATCACATTCAGACAGTCTAGAATCAATGTCACTGTATGTCTCATACATGTCTATAGATCTACTTTTATTCGAAAAAGAATGATTATTTACAGAGGAAGATGAGACGTTATCTGAAATACATGTGGTACTAGTACCACTTGTACTTGCTTCAGATGAAGGATATAACTCTTCCATTTGACACAAAAATTTTAGCTGGAGAAAAAGATGGAATAGGGTGAGAAAAGAATTTTTCAAAACAATTAATTTTAATTTTCTCATCACTCTTCACAGTGATATCAGTCACAAGATCAACATAACCAGAAGATGTAGCAGCATCACAATCCACAAAATTTAAAGATGAAACAAAAACATGACTAGAACATGAAGAAATAGAGTCTTTTACAGAATCACTAGAGACAAAAACAGAATTTAAACTAGGTCTATGATCTAAAACAGAACGCTGAGATTCAGGTGTACTAAGGCTAGAGCATCCAAGCCCGCTAGTCGGTCCATAATCGTAGTCCTCATGAACATGCTTAGGGTTCATACCTTCTAAACCTGCAGACATACTGTTAATATCTATTTGGATCATATCATTAGAATGATGAGGAACAGGCATAGGTGAATAACAGTAAGTACTAGGAGGAGGATAAACCTTAGCATTTTCATATCCCAAACCTGCTTTAATCCTAGCTCTCCGTTGAGATTTACATAAATCGTCATGTTTCATTCCCGATATTGTCCATTTATCAAGCTTTGACTGAAGCTTGGTTGTTTCAAACTCAGCAAGAGCAACCCTTTCAGTCAAATTATTAACCTCAACATTTCTCTTCAAAACTATTCTTTTTAAGTGATCATTCTCTTTTAAATCCTCGTTTAATTTAACAAAATATTTAGACTCGTTTATTTTAAACTCCTCATTAATTCGTTTCAAATCCTTTTCATTATCAATCAATAACCGATTAGCTTTATAGACCCCAAATAACCTGATTTTGCAAGCTGATGAACACATATCTTGAATTACCTCATAGGGAAGTCCCATCACCACCTTTTCAGCTGCAAGAGCTTTCTCGCATTGACACACCGGAGTACTCAACTTGTTTTCCTTGACAGTGATAGCAGCATCATCCTTTTCTTTTTCTAAGTCAGTGGTTTAACTTCCTTCCTTCCTGATCTCTTCCATATCACCTTCTCATCCTTCTTCATCTCCTCAGACACTTCAAATTCATCCTTAAATTCCTTAAATGGATCAAAGTCATCCTCACAATACACTTTCATCACCTCTTTTACAATCTCATCTACCAGTGCTTGATTAACCTCTTCTCTCGTCTCTTCAACTTTAGCACTCCAATCAAAGTTATAAATCAATGTGGTCTCCTTCTTGTGACTTGCTTCCTCTTTACCCCTACTTGAAACTAATCTTGGAACTCCTGAATTACCAGGATCAGTGACAGTTGACATTCGCGTTTAAAGTGTCCCAACTGTTTGTAATTAAAACATCTCAGTTTAGACTTATCAAAACCGAGTTTGGAGTTAGAGCTTTGACCTCCAAAATTCTTTCTGCCAGTGCGCTCCATGAATCTTCGGGTTCTAAGTGTCAACATTTCCATTTTCCATTGAATGTCAGTCTCTTCAAGATCATCAGGGTCCACCTGATACATATATTCCATCGTCATCCCTTTTCGTTTCAAATCCCTAGCTACAAGAGCTTCATAACTCTAAACGAACATACCAAAAAGAGCCATCATCTCAGATGGAATGGAAGCTTCAACAATTGCTTTCAAGTTCCCTTGCTCTCTCCCTATACTACCACAACCTCCAGAGTAGTCACCGGTGTTCACTCCTCCTTAACGAGATGCCAGCATTGGAGAGCTTGCAGCGGAAGACTGTAATGTAGCATTCTGAGTATAACCAGATGTAGGTATCATAGTCTGATAAAATTCCTTCCTTTTCAGATCTAAATCAAAGATTTCAATTTGTTGATTACATCCATAAGATTGTAATCAACAAAGTTTCTCTCTTGCTTCAACATTTTCACTTGTGAGCTCCATTGGGGTGGTAGAGAGTCTAGGAGCTTATTCATCTGCTTGTGATTACCCAACTGATTATCATACTTCTTTAAAGTACTTGATACTGACAAAAATCGATTGGTGATGTCGGTGATGTCTTCATTTTTATGTCCTACAAATGAATTGAACTCCTTCTGAGCTTGAGCTTTCTTGTCCTTCTTAAGATCTTCATTTCCATCATAGAATTCATACAATGCATCATATAAAGATTTTGCATCCTTGTGTTCAACAAATCGATTATAGATATCAGGTGCAAGACAAAGAGTTAATGCTCCGAAAGCTTTCTGGTCTCGATCAATTAGCTTCTGATCCCTCTCGATGAATGTAGCAGGATCCATGTTTGGAGATACGGTACCACCAACAGTAACTGTTGGCTTGTGCGGACTAGTGATGATAGATTCCCATTGGTTGTGGTCGGTGTAGAAGAAAAAGGCTTTGAGATATCTCTTCCAGTCTTCAAAGTTGTCACCGTTTATGAGTCTTGGAGGTCTATTGGGAGCAACACTCTCTAAATCAGCAAAAGTGAGAGAAGTCATCTTTTACATTCTAGTTTCACATAAGAGAAAGGCAATTTCGTAGAAAATGTGTAATTTCGCTGAGCTAGTTTAGCAGAAACTAATTTCGCAGAGGAAATGGTAATTTCGCTAGCAATTTCGGCAGCAATTTTGCTAGCCGGAATCTTGAAAATGCTTAGTTTCGCTGAGAGTTTCGCAGGAAACAAGCTTGAACTTTCGTTCAATGGTACTTTCGACAGCAATTTCGCTTGAAATGAGACACAAGCACTGTTGAACTTTTGTTCAATGTTTCTACTTTCGCAGAAAGGCTAAAAACAACTACAGAGTGTATAACACCTGTAGTTTCGCTGGGAGAATGTCATAGTTTCGCAGAAAGAACTCTAGTTTCGCTGGAAGAATGTGAAAACACTTTAAACCCCGAAAACAACCTGAAATCACCCAAATCTCAAGGAATTTGAGATCTGATGATTCATAGATCTTTCCCAAACAAAAGCAAGCAAAATTCAATCAACTTCATATCAAATACACTATTTGATCTAGAATTAAAGAAAGAGTGGTATTGAACAAAAACAACCAAAAACCTCAAACAATCAAGGGTACTAAGGCTCTGATACCATTTTGTTGGTCCATATGATCGATTATCAGTACAAATGAAGGTTTGAATCGTTCAATACCAGAAATAACAACACACACAATGATTTAGAAGAACAATAATGAGCAAAATGTATTCAAATATAATCCATAAAGCAACAATACTATTAAAAGAAGATAAGCTCAATGTATATAAGTGAATAACAGCTTACAAATGACTCTTGCAACACAAATACTCGATTAGGGTTTTTGCAAGGATGCAAACAAAGAACAAGATCATTTCTATTTATAGCAGTCTTAGTTTCGCAGACAGTTTCATCTGATGGCGAAACTGTGCTGCCGAAACTATAGCTTCGCCCGACAGAAACAACAGTTTTGTCGGGTAAACTAGACAGCTGACTTTGAGCGAAACTACAGTTTCGCTCACAGTTTCGCTGGAATGCAAAATATCATAAACTGAACTAATCAACTTACAAAAGTAAACTAAAATTAATCATATTACATAGAAATATACACATAAACTAATCTAAGGTGAGTCCAACCTATACTTGATCTTCAGTTGTATTCATGTCCAGACGCCTTCCCAACATCTTTTATAAGCTCTGCCAGAATCGTGGCATGAAGCAACTGCCATGATCAAAGACAATAGACAAAGGTGCTCCATTTCTACCCATAATTTTACTGACATAAATTCTTGCCAGCATTTCCATCTTGTTCCCCTTACTAATAGTCAAAGAATAGGCAGATATGGTCAATGACCCAAATCAAGTCATTCCCTCTACTTGTTCGTGATAAAGTCTACACGAACGTTTTCCTACCACCATTCTAAAATCTTAGGCTATTTTAATAGGCCAGATGGCCTTTGATGCTCCACTTTGACCTTTGAACCAGTCAAAAGCTAGCACACATAGTTCATTATGTCCCTTTTCATTCAAGAACACCAATACATGTCCTAACAATCATGGCACCTTTTGTTTACACCAGGATGAACAATATATGTAAAATTGTGTGATTCGCCCATCACCAATGTCTACACATTTCAATAAATAAAACCACACTTCACTTCATAAAGTACAATCCTCCATCTTTCTTTTGTACAAACTGTTTGTCCAGACTTCTTAAAGCCTTATCCTTCATACTCGGGCTCCTCGTTGATTCTATTTGAGTAACATCGATGTGGAATTTGCTACCTAAATGAACCGTCCTCCCCAATTCCCTTTCGCACATAGGTTTGAACCTTTTCTTACGGCTCAACATATTGGAACCCATATTTTCCCTTCCCAGGTGACATCAGATTTCAAGGTCATAGTGACTGAATAACTCAATCCAATGTCTCGGTCTCATGTTCAATGCTTTTTGATGAAAAATATGTTGAAAAGTCTTGTAGTCAGTATAGATGACACACTTGGAGAACTTAGCGTATAGTTTCTCCTATTCTAACAATTCCAGGACAGTCCCCACATGTTTCTCATGATCCTCCCTGTCTTTAAATAAGTCAGAACATCTTCAATGAACACTATGACAAATTCATTCAGACATGACTCACACATTTGATTTCTCAGTTCCATGAACACAGTAGGTGCCTTTGTTGCCCCGAAATGCATAACTGTTAACTTATGATCCCTGTAACGAGTTTTAAATGATTTCTTCGGTATGTCATCCTCATGTACTCTAAATTGATGATTGCCAAATGGAGTTCAATATTTTCAAAGGTATGTCGATACTTCTAGCTGATCGAATAGGTCATTTACCTTCGACAAAGGATAATGGTTCTTTACCGTTAACTTATCAAGCTTTTGATAGTCCACGTATGTCGAAGGATCTATCATTCTTCTTGACACAAAGTACTAGGGCCCATGGTGAGTGATCGGGTTATAGAAACTCTTATCTACAACTTTTGAAGTTGACTAGGCAAAATGTTCACCTTCTAAGGTGCTAAGTGATAAGGTGTCCGAGCAACATGCATCGCGTTAAGTATTAGGTCAATCTGAAAGTCCATCTGTTGTGAAGGAGGCGATCAAGCCAGCCTTCAGGAATACTTCCTGAAAATCTCACACAACAAGTATGTCGTCTCGCTTTTATTCCTCTGCCTTCATGCTCATGATCTGCATCTTGTACTCTTCTACTCTCTTTCTATGTACGTAAAGAGTCTCACCGTTCTACAACATCATACGAGTAGTCTTCTAGCAGAAGATAGTCTTGACCCTATTCCCGGATAACCAATTCATTCCTGAGACCATGTTGAAACTTCCAAGTCCAAATCATATAAGATCTATTCTAAAGGCATGATCCTCTACTAGCATAACAAAGTCCTATATTATCTCCCTGATATTTATAAGACTTCCATTAGCCCATTCCATAACACGTATCCTAATAATTGGGGTCAAGTCCAACTTAGTTATAAAAGTCAAATTTACTACGTCTGGGTCTTGTCGGGCATTATTGACACCAATCCCAAATGCCTTTCTATGAACAGGGCCATAAGTTGCAAACCATATTTTGAATTGTTCCTTTGTTTTTGATCGACCATTTCACCTAGAATCCCATTTAACCTCGTATATGCATTTCGATGATGCTCCTGGCTTCCATACTCATAATGTTAACGTCGAACTCTTGCCAATTTGATCACATTAGTCGGCACAATTGGGTTCACAGCACCTTTAAGCCCTTGGCTAAGCGCTCTAATTTCTACAAATTGAAATACACATAATGTGGCATCATAGTTGGATGGTGCAGATTGCACTTATTACACGCCGGACCAGTGCCGGTATAGTCCTTTGTTACGAGCATGACAACAACATATCCTTTCACGACCATGTCCTTCTTGTCCATTTAAACACCATCTATCTTACTCGATTCCCTAACATCCTTCTTCATCTCACTAGCTTTCTGGAATCCCTAATAGGAACCATCTCCTGGCCAAGGTACATGTCTTCAGTATTGCACTCTAAACGATTGGGGATGCAGCAGCGGCCATCATTCCACGACTATAGAACCGACCCTATGATGTGCTCTAAACTTTATTTAACTTATGTGTCATAGTTGCGGCATTAACTTTGCTAGCTTATGGAAATTGTTGGTATGGGCGTCAGACAACATCCTACCAACGCATGATTCCAAGGCAGAAGATCTAACTTTTCCATCTAGTCCAGAAGGTAACACTCCTTGGTCACCAATCCTTTAAGCTCATCCAAAGTGTTGGCCATTACAACCTCCATAGCTTGAACTAGTGTTTGGGCATTCTACGGCTTTAGTTCTTCACCCACCGATGAACAGACAACGCAGTTTACCTTCTGATTCCCAGCACAGATCTTGATATCTACATCTGTTCCAATTTTCTCAATGCAACGGGTTAGGGTTGTTGCTCCAACCTTCTTGTCCTACTAATATTTTGTGGAAGTATAACCAATCCTATCTCCAGTGCTACTTCCTTACTCGTTATCAGTCCCACCATGTCCAACTCCAAACCGCTAGGATCATCACATAGCCCAGTTCAAGCACATCCTTAGCATACAAAGATGTTTATATATAGCGTCCCCCGCAGCGTTCCCACCACACCGACGATATACCAAGAACGAAGCTTAAACTGGTTACATGACATGCACTTATTCAATCCAGTGTAATGCTAGAACATCCAAATATCTAATGCCCCAAGTCTTAAGATTGGTCTGAACAAAGCAACATAGGTACAGAAAGTCTAACCTCTCTACTTTAACTCTTAAAAACCAAGTACATCTTGAACATGTAGTCAATTTCCATGATCAAAGAAACAAAAGCGGGAGCAACAACACATGGATACTGAGCTAAAATGTCAAAGTATGATTCCCATGAAGGCTCCGGATCGATTTGTACTTATACAAGGATAGAGGAGATAGGTGTTTCCACACCATTGATTATAATAAGAACCTGAACTCCAATGTCCCATGTATAGAAAAGAAGATTCGTACTAACTATGATGTTATCTCATGAAAGGGTTTGCTAGATTTCGCTTGCACTGCAAATTGCAATTACTTGTGCACCCGTAATGGTAATTTGCTTTGCGTGGTCACCCCTAGCTCCTGCTGTCGGAGTCAACGTATCATGTTGAGTATAGAGTGTTATCCTTGATTGGAGAATCAAGGATATGATTGCTAACCAAAGGTTAAGTAACCAAAGTTATACAAAGGAATTGATTAAGAAAGCATTCACTTGGGTAAGGAATAGTCAAAAGAGTCCATTTAGTTTAGTCTGACATCCAATAAAGCAGTCTTCTGACTTGAGTACGCCATGGTTCTTGTGTGTTGGTGTCATGTCAGCTAGCGTGTTCATCTCCCACGATTCAACTCACAACATAGGTATCACCGGTAGACGCATAATAATGTTGGCTTAACAACCTAAGTCCTTTAAAAATCCTTATTGCCGTACTTATCAATCCAGACCAAATAATAGTCAAGCACATAACTAGAGGATGTCCTTACCTAATGCTTTCTTAAGGCACGTACAGATGATAGAATGACCAAACTTTTTTTGAAACAGGTACATTACAATAACATGTAAGACAAGGTACACAACAAAACAAATAATTCACATAGAACATTCACATGTATAATAGTACACACATAATCCTATGATGCATACTACATGTGGGTACTTAGGTTATAGTCTAGGTTGAATAATCCTCCTAATTCTCTATAACCAATGGCTCTAATACCAATTTGTTACCCTCGCTAGAGGTGGAAACACGAGGATGCGACGGACGGGATCATCATAACACATTGGGGGTCTAAGAGAATCA
>BJCN01324185.1:0-10068 GCA_018326445.1 Flaveria brownii
CTCCACCCGTATAGGATCTGACTTTGACTTTTTTTATGTGAATTAACAAAGATTAATTCCAACACTTTTAAGCCATCTCCATGAGCCCTCCGGATTGGTATTATATAATAAGAGCATTCACACTGACTTTTCTATTCGCATCCCTCATAATTAACAAAAAACATCATCCCTTAAAACATTTGTTCATTAGTGACCAACTGGTCTTTGGAATTCTTTCATGAGGGTGATTGTAAATGATATTTTTGGAGTTTATGAAAAGGTTGAGGGTTCAAGTCCCTCTTTCCGCTCCCGGTTTCGTCGTTTAGTGGTAACGAGTGTGCGCCCCTTTAAAGAGAGGGGTGAGCAGCAAGCATGCACCCCTTATCTATGGTTCCAAACCTATCTTCCTAATAAAAAGAAACGAGCAAGACAAAACCTAGTCCTAACAAGTTACTGGCTTTTCATAAGCCTTTGCGTTTATCCACAATACGATTACTTGATACGTTGAATATAATGTTACAATGAAATGACCAGCTAACAACTTGTGTTATTGTGGTCAGTAGTTTCTCACTTTATTCTTTATGTCTGGTTCAAAATTGTCTAGGTCATAATATGCATTTTTATATATGGGTCAAAACGGGTCAACATGATGTGCTCAAAATTGAGGCTTCTTCCGTGGAATATTGGCACCTACTTGGGGGAAAAAATTCTTCTGAAAATTGTTCGTATCCTGAGATTTTTTTTATCATTGTTCTACATGTTAATGAAATTAAGTAAAGAGCTATCATGATTTAGCGATATTAATGAAATTAGGTGTACAATCATCTATCATCTTGCTTGATTTTTGTTTCTGCGCATTTAGTTCCTCAGAAGGATCAAGCAGCTGTAAGATTAAAGACCACAGAACAGTGAGTAGCTCTCAACAGATGCTGATTTTGCTGATTGTGTGGAATTGCATCGTGATGTAATTTAATGACTTTATTAAATTGATTTACTATGCAATTAAGAACTTTATTAAATTGATTTACATTCTTATGGTGCAATTTCACCTTAATAGATAGAAACTCCGAAGGAATAACTCAGATACATTTGAGTTTGATGAACTTCTTACTAAACCCGCTTAAAAGTGTGTTTATTAAGTTGTAGCAAAGCTTGTTGTGAATGTTTATAACTTTATGTTAACTCATAAATTAACAACAAATGTACTTTTTTGAATATGAAATTATACAGTATTGGTTTACTTAATTTTATATTTGCATTGGTTGCTATAAAACCACTTACAAAAGAAGATCTTGTAGGATACCTTGCTTCTGGTTGCAAGCCTAAGGAAAATTGGAGTTTAGTTTCTGCTTGAGATTTTGATGCCACATATATGCATGCTACTTAACTTTTTTGAATCTTATCTGATAGTGTTATGAATCCTTTGTTGGTTCAGGCCCCTCTTGAAAACACACTCAAAACACACACTATAAAGTGTTTTAATGTATTATTCTTTAACTAAAAGTACGATTACAAGGTCCATCCTATTTAAAATGAGTAAACAATAAACATATGCTAAATAAACTACTAGGTCCATGTATCCTTTCAATCAGCAACAAATTCTACTCTTAACGTTAACTTCTCAACTCCACGTCCAACAAACTTGTCAATACTTGGACTATTTCTTAACTAATAATATATTAACTAAAACATTAAATTTCATCTTGACTCGTTAAACACCACTTGACCCGTGATTAAAATGATTAACCCAACAATCACCCCTCTAATCGTTTTTTCACACCACTCATTCACAGCAATCGAATGATCATCTTCTCCATCTTGACTTTTCTCGGACACCGAATTTTCACCTCGATTACTATAAGAACATATGAATTGATATAAAATTGTGTGAGTAATTTCCAATACACAGGATACAAGGCTTAATATAGAGCATTTACAAAATGGAAAGAGATAAAATAAAGGCTTAACATATGGATCTAGCTAATGTCAAGGTTGAATGCAATCAAAAATATACATTCTAAATATAAACTTGGCTGAGATTTATTCACTAATATTATTATTCTTTATTATTCTTTATACGCCCCCGCAAGATGGGGGATCCGTCGGATACACCGATCTTGGACCGGTTACGTAGAAAAGGCGCTCGCGGTAGTGGTTTAGTAAGCATGTCTGCAAGTTGATCTTGTGAACTGATATGTAGGACCCGTAGTTGACCAGCTGAAACTTGTTCCCGCACAAAGTGATAATCAAGTGCAATATGCTTCATTCGTGAATGGTAGACAGGATTAGCACAAAGATATGTCGCTCCGGTATTGTCACAAAATATTGTTGGCGTATGATTTGTGGGAATGCCCAGTTCATATAGTAAATTTTTAGTCCATAAGAGTTCAGCAGAGGCATTTGCTAAGGCCTTGTACTCCGCTTCTGTAGATGAGCGAGAAACTGACTTTTGACGGGTGGACTTCCAAGAGATAATGTTTGTGCCAAGATAAAGGATATAGGCAGTGGTAGACCGACCAGCATCATTTACACCCCCCCAATCAGAATCCGAAAAGGCCGAGAGAGTGAGAGGAGAATGTCGATTTAAAAATAGACCATGGTGAATTGTGCCTTTAAGGTATCGAAGAACTCGTTTAAGGGCCTGCCAGTGAGTTTGGCGTGGATTATGCATGAACTGAGAAAGTTTGTTGATGGCGTAGGAAATGTCCGGGCGAGTGAATGCCAAGTATTGGAGAGATCCAACAAGTTTTCGAAAGGGAGTGGCATCAACCGAAGGAGATGAGTCAGTGAAAGACAAGGGTTTGGTGGCGCTTAGAGGTGTGGTGACGTCTTTCGCACCATCCATTTGAAATTGTTGGAGAATGTCTTGAATATAATGGTGTTGAGACAAGAAAAGACCTGTTGGCGTGGGGATAACTTCAACACCTAGGAAATGATGAAGCATACCAAGGTCTTTGATGGAGAATTTTTCGCTTATTGCTTTGATGAAATGATCAAGAAACTGGGAATCATTTCCTGTAAGAACAATATCATCCACATAAACCATGAAATAGCAAGTGACTTTTTGGTTTTGGTAGATAAAAAGAGAGGCATCAGCTAATGATTTGCGAAACCCAAAGCGTAGGAGAAAGTTTGTTAGCTCAATGTACCAAGCGCGGGGAGCTTGTTTTAAACCGTATAATGACTTTTTGAGCTTACAAATGTGATGGGGATATTGAGGATTAATGTAGCCAGGTGGTTGAGTCATGAAAACCTCCTCATGGAGAGTCTCGTGAAGAAAGGCGTTGTTAACATCAAGTTGACGCAACGGCCAATTTTTGGATAAGGCAATGGAGAGAATAGTACGAATGGTGAATGGTTTGGTGACCGGACTGAACGTGTCAAAGTAATCTTTCCCTTGTTCTTGTAAAAAACCTTTTGCTACAAGACGGGCTTTATATTTTTCAATAGAACCATCGGGATTACGCTTGATTCGGAAGACCCATTTACAACCAATTGGTGTGTGGGAGTTGGCGGGTACAAGATCCCATGTTTGATTTTGAATGAGTGCGTTAAACTCCGAGTCCATAGCCTTGCGCCACTGTGGGTCTTTGGAGGCTTCGTTGTAAGTGGATGGTTCAAGAGTAGGTGGTAGTGGGTGAAGTGTAGTTGTATTCACGGTATTTGGGTTATAATATTTGGGATTGGGTTTTCGGTTTCGTTGAGGGCGGGTGGAAAAGGGAAAGGAGGTGTTGATGTCCGTTGTCGTAGGTATAGAGGAAGAATTTGTGGTGGAAGTTGGTGATTGGTCATGAGCATTTGAGGTATTAGGAGAGGTTTCGGTTAGTAGGGTGGTCATTGGGGAAGAGGAGTTCGAGATGGAAGGTGAAGTCGGTTGCATGGCGCTTGTAGAAGGGGAAGTTTCGTCGGTGTCCGTATTTGTGTGAGTAGGTAATGGAGTGGGTGGGGAGGGGTGTGATAATGATGGGGTGAGTGGAGTATATAAAGGTGGGCTTTTGTGGACAGTAGGTGGAGGGATAAATGTGTCTGGTGTAGGGAGGGGGATTGGAAGGGCACCATGCATTGTGAAAGGAAATATGTGATCAATAAATTCGACATGTCGTGAGTGGTAGATACGATGAGATGAAGGATCATAGCATTTGTAGGCTGATTTAGATGAGGAGTATCCAAGAAATATACATTTTTTGGAGCGAGGATGAAGTTTAGATGGGGCATAGGGACGCAACCATGGGAAACATAAACAGCCAAAGGGTTTTAGTTTGGTATACTTTGGTTGGATGTTGTACAATCGCTCATAAGGCGATTTGAAATCTAGGATTTTGGTAGGGAGACGGTTAATGAGATAGACGGCGGTTTGAAACGCGTGGGACCAAAAAGTGAGTGGCAAGTTGGCATGATGGAGTAAAGACAACCCGGTTTCAACGATATGTCTATGGCGTCGTTCGGCAACACCGTTTTGTTCCGGGGTGTGTGGAGGAGTTGTGAAGTGGGAAATTCCATTCTTTTGAAGGTAAGGAATTAGTCCAACATATTCTCCTCCATTATCTGAAAAAAGTGATACTATTGGCGTGTGAAAAAAATTTTCAACTAGTATTTTAAATTGTGGAAATAAAAGTGAGACATCTGATTTCCTTTTTATGGGATATAACCATGTATATTTGGAGTATAAATCAACAAAAATGACATAGTATACATATCCATCGTTGGAGATTTGGACCGGACCCCAAACATCCGAGTAGACAAGTTCAAGTGGTTTAGAAACTTTAAAGGAATTTTCACCAAAAGGCGTTTTATGACTTTTATTTAACGAACAAGCATCACAATGAAAAGAAGCATGCGGTATTTTATTGTAATCAATTCCTAAATTATTAAGCAAAATTTTGAGAACTTTGATGGATGGATGTCCAAATTTATGATGCCATGAGAGAGGAGATCCGGATTCCTTGATATTTGAGTTGATTTGTTTAATAGAGGGTTGTGGGGTGGCGATTGCATAATACACGTCATGGATGTTCACTCCCCGTATGAGTCGCGCCCCCGTGCGAAGATCCTTAACAAAAAAATGAAAAGGAAAAAATTCAACCGAAACATGATTAGTTTTGCAAAGCTTGGCGACTGAAATAAGATGGTTTCGTAAATGAGGAACAAGCAAAACATTTTTTAAATTTAATGTGCGAGAGGCCGTGGGAATAGTTGTATAACCGGTATGAGAAATAGATAGAGTTTTACCATTCCCGAGTACGATCTCATCGGGCCCACCGTATTCTGAGAGGTTGTGGAAAAAGGACCGGTCGTGTGTGGCATGATGAGATGCCCCACTATCAAACATTAAAGATGATGCTGGGATCGACGAGCTTGTCATAGAAGAGTTCACTGTCGGGTTGGTTGTTGATGACAAGGAGGTGGTGGTGACGTTGTTATCCTTGAGAAAACGTGCCAGCTTCCTGCAATCTTTTGTATCGTGTCCTGGAATGTGACAAAAATTACAGAAAAACTTGTTACGATTACCATGATAATTGAAAGTGTTGGTAGGCCCACTGTTGTGATTTGGAAAAGAGTTTTGCTTGGGCCCAGAATTGTGTTGGGCCTGCTATAAGCCTTGGAGTTATTTCCATGTCTTCGGCTTTGGGGGAACCGTCCAGTTTGTCTCTGGGTATTGTTCACGGTGATTACCGGTGGCGGCCGAAGTTCATTCAGTTGGCGTTCATAATCGACAAGCTTGGCAAATAGATCAGAAAAGGTGATTTTGGTGTCTCTGAAGCTTATGGATGCTGCAACGTTGGTCTAGTCATCACCCAATTGTCCTAAAATGTGAACAATTAGGTCTTCTTCATCAATCGGTTTGTCTGCTAACGCCACTTCGTCGGCTATTGCCTTCATCTCATGAAGGTATTCGGCGATGGGTCTTGTTCCTCTGGGATTCTTTGCGAGTCTCGATTTTAAGGAGATGATTCGAGACCGTGAGATGCTTGCATAGGTATCGGTCAAACACTTGAATGCTTGACGGGAGGTCTCAGCCGAGGCAAGTATGGGTTGAATAGATTCCGAACAGCTTCCGATAAGAGCACTTAGAAGAATCTGGTCTTGCCGGTACCAGGGAAGGTATGCGGGATTGGGTTTGGTGGTATCGGTAGGAAGAAATTTTGGTGGGGGTTCGGTCAAGCCATCTACGTATTGATCAAGATTAAGACCAATTAAGGTAGCCATGACATGTTTTCTCCAAATGGGGAAGTTGGTTGGAGTGAGCTTGACTTGAAGATGTGTGTGAGAAGTGATCTCAATGATGGTGGTAGACATGGTTTGTGAAAAAAAAAGAAGAAAAGAAACAAAGGTCTTCTAGATCGATGTGCTCAGAGGAGCAATATGGCTCTTGATACCATATAAGAACATATGAATTGATATAAAATTGTGTGAGTAATTTCCAATACACAGGATACAATGCTTAATATAGAGCATTTACAAAATGGAAAGAGATAAAATAAAGGCTTAACATATGGATCTAGCTAATGTCAAGTTGAATGCAATCACAAATATACATTCTAAATATAAACTTGGCTGAGATTTATTCACTAATATTATTATTCTTTATTATTCTTTATAATTACGTCCAAAGTCTTCAGAGTTCAACCCGAATCAAATTCACCATATTTGCAACATGTATCATGGCATCCCACTGGAACCGTTCGTTAACAAAAAAATATTGAAGTTTATAAATGGATTCTATGAATTGTAAATTTCATTCTTATTTTGTCACTGATCATAAAAAGAATGCACTGCCATTTTTTACTTTCATGAACTTTAGCTTTTTAGATGAGTTTAATATAATTTTGATTCTAAATTTAGTTTTCCATCTTATATTTCTTGAAAAGGACATGTTGATAGCTGAGGTGAACATATAAAACAAAACTAAATTGACATTAATGAACTTTAGCTTTTAGATGAGTTCAATATAATTTTTGATTCTGAATTTAGTTTTCCATCTTATATCTCTTGAAAAGGACATGTTGATAGCTGATGTGAACATATAAAACAAAACTCACAACTAAACTTTTCTCATAGAAATTTGTGAATGGATGCTAGGAATTATAAATTCCATTCTTATTTTGTCACTGATCACAAAAGAATGCATTGTCATTACAGTATCATTTCCTTGAACCATCCTAAAATACATGCAATGGTTGATTACAGGAATGCTTTGACTGTTAGTCAAGTATCTAATGTACCCTTTTTACAGATCATATATATATTTGAATTGAGGAAGATGTTGAAATATGAATTCAAGTTTGTAACTTGTGTTGTACTGTTGTTTGATACTTATTTTGTATTTGTTGGGGAATTTCTTAATAGAGCAATGACCGGATGATTCTGAAGTCGTATGATTTCACTTTCAGATCAAATAATTGAAGTGTATACCAATAATTTGACCGAATAAAATCAAAATTGATTCAAGAATTCGTATGAATTTTGGATGTTGTTTGTAATCTTGTTTTTCAGTTCTATCTCTTCTCGAAAACCAAAATACCCACATAAATAGGATTGAAGTTTTCCAAGATAACTTTTATTGCGGTTTTAAACAAATTATACCTTTAGTCCCTCAAGTTTAAATGATACAATTTTAGTCAAAAACGAATTTCTAATGCATTTTCTATGAAGAACTTTTGTTCAAAATAAAAAATTTCCGAGCTGACCTGGCAACTCGACCCCAGCCAGGGGCTTTGCCCCTTGGACCCCGCCAGGGGCTGCGCCCTTGGCCCCGTTTCTCTTGGGGGCACTTCCCCCGAACCCCCTTCAGTCCCGATGACATTCAAACAAGCGTGCACTCTTGTTTGAATGACACGTGTAATCTCTAATTACACTAAAATATTCAACAACCTCCCCCACTTTAGTGTAATATTTGATTAACTAACTAATTCACAACAACAAACAAACTAATGCATAAATGAAATATTGTGACGATTGAATTTCACATTAATACACATTTCAAATATTCTAATATCAGGGTGTCACTTAGTATTGAACCCTTAATATCAATATTGAATACATGAAGATAATATACACATCACTTTACATACATAAATCTTACTTGACATATTCTTTTACTAGCTTATGTCCCTATCCTTCATAAGCATATCAAAGCCAAGTCCCAGCTTTTTGAAGCAACTAAACTTCATGCTCATATAGGTAGATCTTTTATTCTTGCACCTGCAAATATAATTTTTCAAAAGAACTATTAAGAAGATATACTTCAACCTTATTGTTGTGTTCCAAACTCTAGATGTAAAGCCTTCCATATTAAATTTTGCACCTAACATCATATTAGGTGGGAATTGGTGTCTTAACATGAGAGTTTTAGATGGACTTTAACCCCAATCCCACAGCTGATCCTTTCACGAGATCTCTACTTAACCATTTGGTTAAATGATCAGCTAAGTTATGTTGAGTTCTAACATACACAACAGATATGACACCATGCATAATGAGCTCACGAACTATGTTGTGTCTCACACCTAAGTGTCTTGACCTGTCATTATACACTTGACTATAAGCCTTAGCCAATGTAGCTTCACTATCACACCTGATAGATATGGGTGTAACCTTTTGGTTTTCCGTTAATTAAAAGTTAACTTCGTTATGTTCTTGAAAGGACCTTTCTGTCATTTAATGAAACCTTGAAGGCTCGTTTATGCTTGTTTCTGTGTTAACTTAAAGGTTAATAAATTAGTTTAATGAATAATAATAATAATATTAGTGTTTACAACGTTTGTTTATTATTATAAAACTTAACATTAAGTTATAATAATAATAATAATAATAATAATAATAATAATAATAATAATAATAATAATAATAATAATATTAAGGATATGCTTGTAAACAAATAAAAATTTTATAAGTTTTTATTATTTTAAAACTTGTAGATAACTAGTTTTAACATAAAATGATAACATTTAAACTCTAGGGACTAAAATGTAAAATTTGTTTTAAATGAAAATGTAACTTTCGGGTAATTGATGCAAACTCACAAACTGTAGGGACTGAACGTGTAAATAACAAAATAATAACCCCCTCTTGTTCAGCCCCGCATTTCCGGCAGGGAGTCCGGCCACTCCGGCCGCGACTTCGGCGAGTCCAAAACCGAGTCAAACCTAAGCCTTTTACCTTCAAACCGGTCCAAATCGATTCGTGAACACTAATCGAACTCACTTATGACCATTAATTGGGTTTAAACATTCGGTTATGAGAGCTTTTAACTCGTGTAACCGGCGAGTTCAAACGTTGAGCCGTTCAATCATTTAAACACAATAATAATCAAATAAATGGATTCTAATCGAACGTTAAACTAATCCTAAGCTATTGTCGAACTCAATTCCACCTGAAACACACACGAGCATCATATTTGATTCTCCCATTGCCGCGACCTGCAACCTTATCGAAATCCGCTTTCTGACCAATCTAAACTGAAATTGGTAGAGGGCTTTGAGTCGTGAGCATTCTTTGAAGCCTTACAAGAAGTTAATTTGATTATCGTCAACATTTGCTCATCAAACGAACACACGTTGGTCGCGGCCTGTTCTTCATCAGTTCTTGTTGATCTACACTTCAATCCGGGTAATTAAAACCACCTACCTGCTCGATGTTACATGGGGATCAAAAGCCCCATATTTATTTTAGTAATCATCGTTGTTGGGGGTTCGATTTGGATCAAAATCATACTAGGGTTCATATGGATTTGGGGGTTGTTTTGAAACTGTGTATTTGAAAATTAAAACCCACCATCTACCATGGCCACGGCCCTGGTTCACTGGTTAAGGCACTCGCCTCAAACACATGAGGTCCCGGGTTCAAACCCAGGCACCATCATGTAATTTTTTAAGGGTTTTTAGCTCAAAATAAATTTCAGAAAATTCATAATAAATATAATTTTTTTTTAAACTTAAAATATTTTTAAAACCACTTAAATATTTTTCTGGAAATTTATTTCTTATAATATCTTAATATTTTTATTAATTATTTTTAAATAGACAAATAATATATTTAGTTTATTTTCTTATAAAATAGACTTTAAATAGTGGTTTAAATCACTAAAAT
>BJCN01324221.1:985-13303 GCA_018326445.1 Flaveria brownii
CTTTTGTGGTTGTTTGTCACTGTTGGTTTGATGTTCATCACATTGTGTTTCTTTTTTTGGTTTTCTTTTGTTTGATGGTAGTTGGTTGATACATCTATATGAAAAAAAACATGTCGATGATGATGAACATCTCGCTTCATCTGAGACCGATGTCAGGTTTGGTTGAAGCTACGGCTATGTTTGTTGTATCGTTGTATTGATGCTTATGAGCATTGCTATGTTGATGGTGATAACCTTTTGCCCATCTAACACTGATTTGGCTTAAAATCTGTTGGTCTGATAGTTCTGTTGGGAATGTTGGTGTTTTGGTGCTTAGTTCAAGTGAATTTTAAGGGATGTGATGACATAGCGGAGTGGTGTCAGTTGCTTTGGCATGGCTACCGTTTACGGGTGGTAGCTGCAGGCGACTTCCGGTTCTGAGCCAAAGCATGACGATTATTATGTTTCAAAATATTTTACTTTGTTGATCACGCTCGCAACGTGCACAGATTGAACATACTAGTTGAATTTTTGATTCTTAGTTTTTTTACGGCTAATTGACTTACTCGATCATCTTCATTACTTGAGTATGAAATCTTATAGCACCATCAGTCTATCCTCATCATTCTAAAACTTGAGACCGTCCTCTCATCTTAAATGAATAAACTCTCTGGTCTAACCTGAAACTTTTGATTTTTGTTACCAGTAGAACTTAAACCCAAAACCTTCTTTATTTTCATGAAGTCTTGAGGTTCTTACCTCAACCTAATGGTTTGAGAATCATTGATGATAACGCTTCAGTTGTTTCACTTAACCATCGGTTAATCACTGGTTATGTTGCAGGTTAATTCAAGCTCATTTTAGTTAATAAATTCAGGTTTTGGATAAAAAAATGAACATGTTAGTTTATAAATAAGATTGAGATTAGGTGCAATATATTATTTATAAGGAAATTATAATGAAAGTTTTCGGTCATGAAATATATTATTTTGATAAAAGCATAACATTTGGTATAATGCTAACTCGATTAAGTCATATATACACACTACTACAGAAACCCGTGTACAACATGGTTGAATAAAAATATTAAATTTGCAGTTAGTAATCAATATTTATAAATTATAAAATAATTTTTTGAGATAATCTATAATAACATTTTTATAAAGTTTTGTTTATAAAAAATTACATTATTAATAAGTAGAAACATGTTTTCTGTTTATTAAAAAAATTGTTTAATAATTTAAAAAAACATGGTTGTGAGAAGATGCCATGTGTAAATTATTTTGCTTTATTAGTTTAAAGATGTAACATAACCGAACCAAAACTCAATAATTAAAAACACAAGTGATTCACAAAACTCGGTTATAAAATATTTATAAGAGAGCATTGATTTCCTAAGTTGCTCGGGTATTCCATCTTTGTGGCAACCTCTAACAGTCATATTTTAACACTTTAGATAAATCCAATATCAACAGTGAACAAGTGATATATTAAATTATTAGGACTGCCTGAACTTAAAATGTAAATAACATCTTTTGGACACATTAGCTGTGCACAAGATAGGAAATTAATAGTAACTAAAATTAAGCTCCCTGCGTTGAGGAAACGTAAAACCGTGCAAAATAACACTAATGTCACACCACTATTAATGACCATCAACATTGAAATTGCGATGTGCTAATACGAAAAAATAAGACAAAAGCATAAAACATATAAAAATATAACTACATCGATTTAAGACTCACGCATCGCGACGAATCTGTTAAACGGGGAAAATAGACGTAAAAACGATGAACCGCACACACATGTTGTGTTGTGTTAACTCACGAATTTAGAACGAAACGTAAAATTGGTGAATCGCACATGCATGTTTGCGTCATGTTAACTCGTAAAAACTAGAACAAACGCAAGACAAAAAATTTCAAAATATAAAAAGTATAGGGGATCACAGTTGAAAGTATAAAACTTTATGAGATTAAATTATAAAAGATGAAGAGTTTTGTGTTTAAAGTAAAAATAATCAAATTTTAGAATATTACTTTTCAAAATATGAAACTTTAGGTTAAAAGTGAAAAGTCAATTTGTTTTAAAAAATATCATATGCATAAGGTATAACACCATTATGTATAGAAAAATTGGTAATTAGTATAATATAAATGTACTCGTGCTTGACTAAACGGAAAATATTGATTGATACCTTACTTCAATGGTGATTACTTTAGTAACAAAAAGACCACCATGTTCCGTTACGGAAAACTCGAGCCTTTGTTTTCATCAACCGAATCCAACCTTATAATCATTGTGTTTGATCCTCTTTGTTTGAAGGCGTTCTACTTCCCTCATTTGCACCCAAATGTCATCTCCATTAGATCCTATTTAATATGTGTAAATGATTATTTGTATATTATCCAAATTGATCTGCAAAACCTAATTATTATATAATATAAATGATCTTCTAACCAGTTAATTTAATTTGACCATATGAACATAGCATTTTAAGTGTATACATTGAAAATATCAAATGATCTTCTAACCAATTAATTCGTTTGATCCGTTTCTTTTCCGTTTATAAGATAAAACATAACTAAATCGAAACATTCAATAGTAATTGAGTTGAAAATGCTACCTCAAGCGTGTTGTTTACCTACTTATATCTTTTGGGGGTTAAATTTCCACTCCAAAAAAGGACCTAACCTTAAATTTTGGCCAACTACCTCCGCATCGAACACAATAATAACCCGTTTGCAAGATCAAACAAGCATTCTTTCTCATTATCAGCTGATAATTAAAGAACAATAACTTTCAAAAACACTGTCATATGATTATATCCTCTCAAAACACCGTCAAATTATATCCTATCATAACAAGTTATTTTTTTAAAACTAACCTGCCACCGACAGTATCTTTACACAAATGCTACTACATCTGTGATGAAGGCAAACATTCCAGAGCCGGGCAAATGCAGCTATTAAATATAAGATACAAACCCAGCTCCCAAAAGTGCACCAGCAAGTTGATATGCAGAAATCACTACCGGTGGAAGAACAATTCTCCATCTACCAACTCCACATAGGTTCTCTGCTAGACAATAAGAAGAAGATTCTATTGCATTATTGGGTGCAAAGTGGGATATTCAAGTATTGTAAAAATACAAAGCCATTGTTGAAGCAATATCATGTATACAGGTTTTTTTTTGCAATAAGAACAATGGGTAATATATGATTTGAGTTCAAAAAGTTTCCAAATGAGGAATTGTTGCAACTTTCATGTGGCGGTGCAGGTGGGAGTAGTCCAATGTTTAACAGTCTTTCAACAACATATTGGAAACATTCGCATACCTAGTGGTGGATGGGATTTTATCTCATTCATGAGGCATGAACCTATTGAAAGAAATTGAAAAAAAGATTTTTTTTAAAATTGCATGTAGAAAGTAAGAACAACACTTGCTGTTATCATGTTAATATAATGTCATCTATCGTCATCTGATCTTTCATGGCCTTTAGGCGGAATAAGGCTAAACAGTTACATGTTGAAAGACAAAACCATCTATCTTTCGCCTTTAACCATAAAACAGCGCATTACGATAATACCATGTTTGAAGTTTGAACGTTTGGACTGTTTATATATAATTTACTCGAATAGCCCCATGCATAAACTGAATAAGGACCCACCAATGAGCTGTTAATGCGCAATTAAATAAATTCTAACACAAAAGGAAAACACAATTTAAAAAAATCCATGTAGAGGAAATTTTGAATATCAGAATTAATGTCAGAATTAATGATGAAGAGAATGAGATCTTACCTTCATGCTATTCCAAAACTTTCAAGTTTGTCACAGTGAGGAGTTGGTAAGTTTCTGCTCCATGAACGCCTCTGCATTTCCACATGGCAATAACGCCTCAACATATTTTTGTAATCTCTGATTACACTATTTTCGATATTACCTCTTGCAGGCGTTTCCAGTGGATATTTCTGATCAAAATCAGATGATTTCACGAAAAACTCCACTCCATATTCTTTAGTCATCTTAGAAAACTGATAAGTATAGTTCCTTTGTAATGAATATTCAGGCTCTGAGAATGGTAGACAAGCAAGCAGTATGAGTAGCAAAAACGGTAGAAGTTGAAGAAGTATCAACAAATTAGGACTGTTCCCCCCACCGCCACCAGCACCAGTAGGTTGACCACTTGCTGCAGCACGTCTAGTTCTGTACACATGAGCTGTACGAAACGTATCACCTTGACCAAAAAACGACCTAAAGATTTCATCAGCATCAAAATCATCATCAAACATAGTGTGTCCTGTTCTCCTTCTTCTCATAACATTATAGTGCTGACTGTAGGCATCCCCCTCAACAAAACCTGTCTGATCATACTGTCTTCTTGAGTTATCATCACTCAGACACTTAAAAGCCTTGCTAACTTTCTTAAATGCTTCCTCAGATCCAGGAGCTTTGTTCTTATCAGGGTGAACTTTCAATGATAACTTCCTATAAGCCTTCTTCACCTCCTCAACAGAGCAACTTCTACCAACGCCCAAAATCTCATAATAATCAGTGCTTCTTTTAATTTTACGAACCAGTTGAACATGTTCTTCTGTATAACTCCGCTCTCCATTCATACCTTCAACTGGCTCAGGATTTACAGGCTTATTTGTAACATGACTTTTACCATTAGATGGACTAGAATTTGCAGAATCAAGGTTTTTACATGCTGCCAAAAGATCATCTAAACACAAATTACAATTTAGCCGTTGTGCAATGCCAATAAACTTCAAAGCACGCGCCTTGTTGCCTGATGAAATCGCCTCTTTCGCAATGCCAACACATTTCACCGCCTCATCTTTATTACCATCCATGATGATGAACAAGCTCAGCTCAACACTAAAGTTGCTCAACACATTAACCAATCACATTCACCAAATCCCAAAAGCAATGCTATATTGCAAAATAAAGGAACAAAAACAGATCAAAATTAGGGTTTCGTCGGCAATCAAACTAATTCAATTTAAACATACGAAAATTAGGTTATCATCAAGACCTTCTTCATCTGTACAATTCAAGTATTATACTAGAAATCTGTAAATCAGATAAAGGAAACAGAGATACAAACACGAAAGGATGAAGCGATATGTTACACAAATGATGCATCATAATAAGACTTGAAATACAAATCAGAACTACTGAATGACTGAAATCAGACGAATTAAGAACAGAATGTTAATCTAAACGATGCCGATTGATGAATGAGAGTATACGAGCAATCATGAAGTTGAAATCAACATATATTCTCAAAAGATCAATGGTGAGAAACTGAATGTAAGATTCACTAACCTTACGTGTGAACAGAGGTCGGATAAACGATGAATTTTGAGATCTTCGTAACCTAAATACAGTGGGAGCAGTGATTTTGTTTACTATTGTCATCAAGAGTCAATCAACCGATGTGTGTGCACCACAACGAGTTGGCTTCCTTCATACGGTTAATGGTGTTCATCAATTTGGGTCCCTCTAGTTTACATGATTACCATCTTTAGTTTCTTATAATATCCTTATGCTTCTATTATTGATTTTATTATAAGGCTATATCTTTAAATCAACCAGAGGTAAAATATGTTTAGTTTATTTAAAAATCATATTTTAATGATTCAAGAAACTTTTTAAAAAGCAAGTTTTAGAAAGATGTTTTAATAATTAAGAGACTATCTCTTAAGTCATTTAATAGTTAAATACAAGATTACCAAACAACACTTAGCATAATGATGTCTTACAACTCTATGTAAACCATCAAAAGCTGTAAATATCTTACTTTTTTATTTCACAAATAGTCTCACTAACATTTGTGGTCTCTTATTATTTACGGTGATGATCTGAACCAACTCAATCTTTTATTAAAACATAATTTTTCTTTCTTTCACCTTAACAACTCAACCTAACTCATATTTACAACCAAATCCAACCTAGTTTTAAATAAATTAATATTAGATATTTAGCAAAGAAAAGTAAAAAAAAACAATGTACCAATACTCATATTCACAACCCAATCCAACCTAACATAAACATTCCCATTAAGGGGACGGGGGCAAAATTAATTTTTTTAAGAGGGGTGAACTCAATATTTATATAAAAAAATTAAACTATTAGGCCAAAAATTTACACTAGCGGACTAAAATTTAACATTACCGACAAAAAAAAGATAGAGATGTTTACGGAAGTAGAAAGTATAAGAGAGACGACTATGGGGTCATTTATGTTGTTCAATGTGTCACTAGCCTCACACATGCTTTCACTGTGGATGCTCTAATAAACATTGGATATTAAAGGTGGAAGATGCTATTATGCAACTGTACCATCTTTGTATGTGCATGACTGTACTTCTTCATTAACTAAAAACCAGCTTTTTGTTCATGAAAACTAACGTAACGAGGCCTTCGTGTTGTCTGTTAATCTCTATAAATTATAAATGCTATTACTAAATTTTAAAATAACTTATTTGATGTTGTATGATGAGGCTTATTGTGGATATATTTTTAAACATGGTTAATGTTTTTCTTTAAAAAATGCAGTTGAAAGAATCGGTATATTTTTTTTTAACTGTTACCCTATAAATATTGACTTATCTAATTTTTTGCAAGCTTGACAAACCAAGTTTTAAGGTTCCAACACAAAAGATAAACTGATAATAAACGTTCAAACAAGAGTTTAAGGATCCAAACATGTTCTAAGCAACAATTGACTTTTCTTTAAAAGTCAAAGATGGGTTTCTTGACTTTCCGGAAAGTCAAAATTTGTAACTAGAAAGATCCCAACAAATTGCATCTTAAGTTGAACCCTATAATTTATTGAATGCACCCAAACTCTTTATTGGGTAAAGAAGATGAAATCATGGTGATGGACATGAAGTTGTTTTAACCATGAAGAAGCAGCATTCTCCAAATCTTTAATCTTTTCATCATCACCTTTGTCACGATCATTCCACACGTCGCCTTGCATTTTGTAAGTCGCTAGACCGAATGGAACAAGATATGACACTTGTTCACTCTCTTCACCTTCTTCGTCGTTATCTGCTACATCAATCAACAATCATAACTTGCATTTCATCTATGAAAAATATTAAAATATAATCAAGGATCAACGTGTAAAGTCAAAATAAATTTGATTATCGTCAAAAGTTTGATTTTTGTTATTGTAAGAATTGTGGGTGCAACCAAATTTGCTAACTAAGCTCGAGCTCGACTCATATCACTGGACGTTTCATTTAAAAGAGACATATCTAATTCGGTTTGTTTCAAGTTCTAGTCTAAATATAAAACTTGGCTTTGCGAGTAACTTAAGCTCAAAATCGTCCAAGTCTTGCCTCGTTTATTATTTTTCAATTGTTTATAACATGCATATATAGTCATGTACTCATGTTTATATGTGAATAAATAAAAGTTGTGTTTATAAAAACGTTAGATTTATGATATGTACGTTATATTTTTTATCGATACTTTTTTTCAACTAAATACCACTTATCATGCACTTATAAGAATTCGAACCCGCATCATTTTTGTGAGAGTCAAACATCGTACAACTATACTATTACGATATCTTACCTTCGAAAGAGCATGATAGAGTATGGAAGGTGAGGAAACAAGTGCAGAGGTCTTTGATACTGGAAATGCTAGCCGGAATATGATAAATAGGATACCTGTAAATACAAAGAAGAAAATATAAACAAAAATATTAAACCGTAAAAATATCATGCCCAATAATCTGCAACATAAATGATAAATCTGTCTCATATTTATAAGGGTGTGGATATATAGACACCCCAAAATTATAAATTAACACCCAAAATTTCTATACGGGTCGTATAGCCTCATACGCGTTATATAGGGGGTCATATAGCCCTATACGGGGCTTATAACCCCTCTGACAGTCCCCTGAATTTTTTCTCATAGTAAGTGTTGAAATTTGTTATACGTGTCATATAGCTCTATATGTGTCGTATAGGGGGCGTATAGCTCTCTGACAGTCCCCCTGAATTTTCATCGTTTTCAGTGTATACGACCCTATACGCCGCGTATGGACCCATACGCGACGTATAAAATGTGTCGATTTATCTGGATGAGTGTCTCTATATTAGTACCCTATTTATAAACACAGCCATCACGAAAACAGCCACTAAAATTAATATGGCACTGCTTTAAAAAGTATTCATGTTTTTCACCTTTTCAGTTCTAGTTAAGGTTAATCACCACAATGGTCATGATGGTTCATTTCTTGTTATCATCATAATTGGTTAAAATTTTTATACATCAATACCGAGTTTTTTTAAGAAAACATGAGCTTAATATATTAGTTGTAGCGGATAGAGAAAAAAAACATATATTTATGACGACTCTTACGTTAAAAACTTTGATCATTACATTTGCGCAGAGCGTGCCGACGATATCGACTATCGTATTTATTCCATTAGAATCGAAATTTCATGATGTATTTGGTTCTTGTAGCAGTGATATCAAATACGAAGGGAAGAACGCATATTTGAACATGATTTATTGTAATCGAACAAGGAAAAAAGTTGCAATAATAATAATAAGCTGGAAACACGAAAGGATAAATACAAGAGAAATAAGAAGCCGAATATACGAATTATAGATATGTATTTATTGTATTATACTATTCACATATTCATTTAAGGAGGTCTGGGTACAAGCTACACCCGAGACAAAATAAAAAAGGGTTTAAGGTTGAGCCAGTGATTTACTCATTTAAGGTGGGTTTCCTCGTGAGTGTGGTTTTAGGTTCAGGATTAATGGAAACGGACTATGTACGAGCTTTCATCCGGGCCTTTGGAGACGGGTCAGCCTAGTGCCCCGGGGTTTCGTATTTAAGTAATAGAGATGATTAGGGGTGCTAGTGACTCGTTAGGGATCCAATTAGCCATTAAAATAATATGAATAAATCTTTATTAAAATATTGTTCATGCTTTGAACGGATATACTAAGAACCTTTATTACAATATAAAAAACTAGAATTTTTATATAATAAGAATCAACTAGTAACACGTCCGCACGCGTCGGGAAACTAACATTTTTAACTCTTTATAAAATTTAAAAGGACACCAAGCTGTTGAAGTGGGCAAAAAGAAGCATACAATAGTATATAGTTTTCTTAAAACTTTGTATCAAAAAATTAAAAACATGTGTGTTGCTAAGAGAGAAAGTTATACAAAAGAAACAAAATGGTAAAATAAATTACTTGATAAAGGAATGAAGCTGTTAAAAAAACGTGATAAAGGAACAAAGTAGTTAAAAAAAAGTAATGTCAAATAAAAAAGGCATGGGTTACCGAAGACTATTGATAATATTCATAAAGCCATATAATGTAGCTAAACTGAAGAAAAATAATGTTCAAACGTAGATAAGAAAGAAATATGTGAAAAAAAAATTAAATAGATAAAATAAGATAAAAAAGAATTGCAAAACAAAAGAGCTGCAAAACGAAAGAATTATAGGAAGGGTTATAAGTAAAAAGAAGTTAATGAGAAATTAAGAAAAACAAGTGTCTTAAGATTCAAACATTGCTTAGTTCTATCAATTGCAAGCATCTAAACCAAGTTTTCTACGCAATCTTTTGTTTATGATCATGAAAATATATGTAGAAAACATGAAGACAGGAGTAATAAATTAAAGAAAAATTCCACCGACTTTAGTAATCAAGTTATCATGTTAATTATAGTATAATAAGAGAAGAATTATATAATTCATTTATTTTTAGAATAAATAAATCCAGTTTTCCTTCCATTTATAAAGATAATTTAAAATGGACTAATGATGAAAACTATTTTATGCTACAAGGAAAAATTAATAGCTACAAAATCAACGTCAGATGCTTTTTTTAGTGACTAACTATATAATATGAATGGAAACATAACCTAAAACAAAATATATCATAATTTATATCGACACAAGCTAAGAAAATGTAGGATTCAAAATAAGAGGTTGATCTATACAAGTTAACAAGTCTAAAAGTACAAACTAGTGCTAAACAACTCGCTAATATAAAATGATTGTCCGTTACAAATAGTTTTAAATAAAATTTACGAGCAAAAGAAACTGTTAAGAAAAACAACTAAATTATAATCTAGATAAATGAAAGTTAATACGCAAAATATCTAATTAATAAAATGATGATTTTCAACAAACCCGTCATTTTATTTTATTATAGTCATTACTACTGATCAATAAATAATAAATAACGTCACAAAAGCAACACTCTTTTCCTTTTTGTTGATTTTTACTATTGAATATTTGAATTTTGTTTGTCTATAAAGCATTAAATATTATAAGGATAGTTTAATGCTTCTAACTTCTAAGCATATACTTTTGTACTTTGTCTAACCCCACGTAAAATGAATGAAAGCTAGGTACTTAGCTACATTTTGACATTTGAAATACGGTCTTAATATTTAGACAACCACTTAGATAAATTGATACCTTTTTGTACGTTGCGTATAGGTTCGTACGTGGCGTAGGGTCGAATGCACTGAAAACGAGGAAAATTCAAGGGGTGTCAAAGAGCTACACGCCCCATATAGTCCTATACGACCCTCCTATCCGACACATATAGGGCTATACGACGCGTATAACAAATTTCAACACTGGCTACGAGGAAACATTCAGGGGGCTGTCAGAGGCGTTATACGTTCCGTATAGGGCTATATGACCCCTCTATACGACGCGTATGAGGCTATACGACCCGTATAAAAGTTTTGAGGTGTTGATTTAAAATAATGGGGTGTTCAAATAACCAAACCTTGAAATATTACTGGCTTTTTATGTTAATTAATTCAATATTTGACTTTTGAAATTTCAAACTATGTGTTATTATAATTTTTATTTTTAACAATAATTTTATATGAATACATAATAAAATTAATGATAATGATTTAAACTCACATCATTGAAAAACAACATACCATTATTATTTGATAATATGTTATAATATGTCAAATATTAAAAGTTAACTGAACGCGATCAATCATAAACGTGTAAAAAAAATTACTAAAATGATAAATAAAATGCATACCAAGCAACAGACATCCAACTAGCCGAAGATATATCGTTGACATGGAAGGTTAATAGTCCAGGATAACTTTGAGCCAATTCCATAACCTGCATTATAAAGTATAATAAATGCAATTAACAAAAACATGTACAAGTTATATATGTCAAAAAAAAACTAATAAAATGTTAAATACGATCGACGATTAGTATGTGATTTGTTAAACATTTCAAAAAAATAGTTAGAGGCTGTTTGGTAATATCTGAATGATTAAGTGCTGAACCAATAAGAGTTCTGAACCATTAAGTGCTGAATCATTAAGAGATCTAAACCATTAATAACTAGTATATCGCTTAACTATTCAAAGATAAATGTCTGACCAATTCAGATAAGATGCCTTAACCATTCAGCATCAGACCTCTTAACCATTTAGCATCAGTATAATGCTTAACCATTTAAAGGCAAATGTGAAATGTCTTAACCATTCAGACATTTGCTCGCGAAACAAACAGTCTGAACCATTAAGTGCTGAATTATTCAGACATCTGAACCATTAAGAGGCTGATTAAGAGGCTGATTAAGAGGCTGATTAAGAGGCTTATTAAGAGTCTGATTAAGAGTCTCATTTCTTAGCATTAAATATGTCAAATTTATGACCATTTCATTTTGCATACATGTAACATCACGATTTTTTTTTATTTATTTATTATTTTATTTAAAATGATTAGTCTTTGTAAATAATTAAGATCTAATATATTGAAAAATTTCAATACTAATAATAATAAAAATAATAATAAAAGTAATAACAATAATAATGATAATAACCATCTAGGGGTAGAATTTGTAATTTTTGAAACTAAGTTTTATCATGAAATGACAAACATCCAAAACCACAGGGACCAATTGTGTAACATTTTAAAAAAAAACAAAAAAACCCAACCCATCTTCTTCCCCACCCGTCGCCCCCACCACCGAAACCACCACCCCCATTTCGGCCAAACAACCCACAAATTCAGGCACTCTGGACTATTATATTCGAAAGTAATCATGCACTAACGTTCCCTTAACCATTTATAAACGAATCTTAGATCAAATTCTATGAAAAACGAACCAGAAACAACCTCTCGAGCACTCGTTCGACCGCGGACCTGCAACATACTCAAAACCCCGCCTTCGATCGATTTCAATCAAAATTACCTTAGGGCTTTTCATCCTTATCATCATTAGAAGGTTCCCTCAAGTTTAATTTGATTATAAACAACGATTGAGCAGTGTTTGATTTACACC